>MU227713.1:2727177-2758394 GCA_018584345.1 Thuja plicata | reverse complement strand
AGAACCTGGAGGTCTCATCTCGGTTAGCATAAGGTCCCACAACCTTGAGATGATTCCCATGTTATACTGGATTATCAAGACCAAGAGAGCTTGAGATCAGAGGTGCAAATTCAGTGTATAACAGTTATTATTATAACTAATTCCTTTTTTGGGTAACTATAGGTATCGTCTCTTCCTTCTATTTATCGAGTTGCAAATTCTTTTAGCATTTTTCATCATATCTTTCTATTATTCATTTAACTTCTTGCAGAAATATTATTTGTCATATCTATTTATAATTATATTCCTTTATTTTTATATTTAACAAATTTATTTAAACTTTTAAATAACAAAAAAATTTAAATGCTTATACAATTTTTTTCATTTAATATTTTTTAATTTAATCTTAAACCCTTTTTTATTTTATCATTATAATGATTATAAAATAGCTAATTCATCATTTAATAGAAATACAAATTTGTTTCATTATTTAAACAAAAATAATAATTTTTTTTTTAAGTTTTAAAAATTCTTGTTATATTCTATTTACTATTCGCGTTAAACTACATTTTTAGACTCATTTTATCTCTTACCTTATTGTATTCTAGCTTGGATTGATCAAATATGTCGTCTTTAATTCCCAAATTTAAATTAAAAACTTCCAATTACCATGCTTGGAAGACTCATATTATGTTTATCTTTCATTTCGTCATATACTTGATATTGCAACTAGTGCAGCTTCTGTTCCCGCAACTACTTCTATGGTAGACATTGATGCTTGGCTTACTAAAACTGATGAGGATTTAGGCCTTAGAGGAATTTCATTAAATCTAGATTTATATGTCTTAATTTCCCATTGTACTGAAGCACATGCAACATGAACGATTTTGAAAAACACTTTCGACAGTGCAAATGAATCTCGAAAGATTAAACACCAAGATCAATTGGAGGATATTAGGTATACGGATTTCAAAACCATGGATGATATTTTACTTAAGTTTGATTCATATCAAAGTTAATTAACTGGTTTAGGAGTAGCTTTATTTGATATTCAATTAATTCATATCATTTTAAAAAATGCCTTCCTAGACAATTTCAACAATTTATCACTAATATTCATTCTCAATTAGATCTTCCTTTGTTAGCATCTCAATTAACTTATGCTATCTTTCAAATTCTTTTATGTCAAGAAGAGGCTAAGTTAATTCAATTTGGCACAATCAAAATCAATGAACATGCTTTATTGTCTAGATCACATAATAATAGATCAAGTTATAATAATCATAATAATGGTTATAATAATAATAATCCACCCCATTGCAATTATTGTGGGAAAGTTGGTCATGTGATAAATATTTTTTTTAAGAAACTCAAACATGAGAAGTCATCTACTCCTAATAATAAAAAATATTATAATAATAACACTTGTCAAGCTTTTTCTATTCGTTATGGGATGTCTAATTCTCACTATGATGATACTACTATTTGGGATGAACCATATGATGATGGCTATTATTGGAATAACCCTCTTGATTACTATCTTCCTACTCAAATTTTTTTAATTCAAATTGATTCTATGTTCTCTCCTTATGATGCAATGCAATTTGATGATTCTTTCTCTCATTTTGGTGATATTTTAGAGCAAGAAGAGGAAATTATCTCTAACTTTCTTAATATTACTTTGCCTTCTTTTGACTATCCAAATAAATATATGTTTATTACTCAAGATGACATTCATGATGATAGTCCTAATCCTATGATTTTTGTGGAGGATAATCATAATAATGGTGATGCTTATTGTAGCTCTACTCCTTTTGATTCTTCATATTATGATGAGTACACTACAGATTTGTTTTATGTAATTGAAGATTGAATTTTTGATTCTATGAATGATGATTCACAATATGATTTTACTTTCCAAAGTGTTACTGGTACAATACTAGGAGATCCCAATGATGGTAACTCTACTAGTGGTTATTGGCTTATTGTAGGCTCAGGTGTTGATAAATCTCCATCTCTATTTTCTCCTAGAAATAAATATACATAATGTACAAATGCATCTCAAGAATATTAATAGTCACTTGAAGATTTGGTCCCCCCTCCACAAGTAACTACACCTTTGTATTGTCAAAGTTCTATCCACTTATAAATAATTCTTAGGTACCATTCAAGCTCCACAGTACCAGTTGAAGAAATGTATGATGATAAAGCTGTCAACATTCTACAGAAGAATCCTTCAAAAGAAACATCTCAAAATCATTGTAAACATTTGGGTTTTATAACTATTGATCTCATCTCCCCAAGTAAAGATGAAAGGGGATGTTAGAAATTAATATTTCCTTGGTAAAATATGTAATTAAAGGATAAACCAAGGACATCTAACATATTTGTAATTCCTTTAATAAGGAAATTAGATATTCCTCCTTAAGATGATTCCTACACATGGCACACACTTAATGTAAATTTGACACTCATTGGACATAGGAGTTACATGAAAACTCCTTTACTCATCTCTACTTAAGGGATGATTCTCACACACTTCTCAAGTTGGTTCTCATGGGAATTCTTCTCTTATTCTCTCATTCTCAGTCTTTCTCTCACAATGTTGTAATGAGCTTCTTTCTCAAGCTCTCTCTCCTTCTTGGATTTTTTCCTCATTCATATTATATACAGAAGGGGTTTTTTCTTTGTTTTCCCCTTTCAAAATCTTTTTCTCTTACGTTAATATTGGATCTTCTTATGCTTTTGGTGAAATTTCTTGTATCATTCTTGATTCATTTGGTTATGGTAAAAATCATCCCTCTTGCTTTAGTCTCTTGGATTATTTCCTAATCTCTATTTGTTTTCTTAATATTTTTAACACTCCTCCTATGGAACTTGATGATATAAATTCATCATTAGAGTGTATACATGCAAACAATACTCAAGCTCAAATTGTCTTCTCCCAAGAAGAGTTATCTTCTAAGGAAATTGAAAATTAATGTGTTCCTCTTATGATTGTGGTCCTTATTAATGATAATATCATTAAAAGAACCTTGATTGATAATGGATATGGTCTTAATATTTTTAGCATTAATTTATTACATAAAATAGCTATAGATACTTCTTTCTTTTCAACATTATTCTATTCCTATTTGTGACTTCGACAATGTTCCTATAGACTCATTAGGTACAATCACATTACCTATTAAAGTAGGTACTATTATTTTACCCATACCAATTCATGTCATGCCCCATACTTCTCACATAAAACCTTATTCTGGGAAGACCTTATCTTCATGCTATGAAATATGCCCCTTCAACTCTTCATCATAAAGTAAAATTCATCTCTAAAAATATCATGTACACGCTTGAAGTCAATGAAAAATTGCAAAATTTCTTGCTGCCACACCCCACAAAGGATCCTTAGAAATCAAGGTAATAACATGAAATATTTTTTTTAAAGAAAAAAATACAAATCATTAACACCATGAATACAATAATATGTGATGTAATACAATAATAAACAAATAGAAAACGTAAAACTACCAAGAAATCCAAGAATATAACTCTCTAAGGGTCAATCCAAGGTCACAAGCCACTTTGTCTCAAGGGTTTTGCTTCCACAACATTATGGTCATGTTAGGTAAGACCACTTGTGAACTTGAACAAACATACACATGCCTCACAACTTGACTCAAGTGTCCCATCCCAGATCAACAACATTGGTGACTAGGATCACTATCCTGAGTATGATGCAAAAGAACATGTTATTGTTACCCAAATTTCCTATCCTATGAAATTTTAGCTAGAAGTGGAGTAAATGAGGCTCCAACAAGGGTAGAGCCCACATTTTAAGGTTCATGTCATGCTTTCTGGTTTTTTCCTTGTTCTTTACATATTTGTAGCCCAGGTTTTAGACCTTATTCACGTCTTGAAAACCTAATTCATGCTAAAGCCCTAAATATTTCATGACTCATTCTATTTTGATGTTAAATTTTTAAGTAACTTAAGTCTCTTTTTGTCATGTGCTTTATTGTCTTTCCTTGTCACCTAATCTTGCAATCATGACAAAATATTCTTCCTTGTTTGGAGACTTAGTGTAGGCCGTTGATCAGATTATGTTCATGTTTTGATCGGAGGGTTGGCACTAGATCTCATAATATTTTAGAAAATCCATGGAGGTTCTAGAGATCAAGCATAGATAATTGATCTTATTCTAATCATGTGGTTGGCGCTAGATCTCAGAGTAAACCAAGGGTTAAGAAAAGCATTTGCAGATTCAAAGATAGCTTTATTTTCTGAATTTCATACTTAGACCCGAGGTTAAGAAATTCATTTAGAGATTACATGAGGATTGTCGATCTGATCTAATATGTGTGGCTAGCCCTAGATATTGCAATTAAAAGTGAAAGCCATGAAATATCTCATGATTCTACACAAGCCATTGATCAAGTCATAATCCTGTGGTTGGCGCTAGATCTCCAAGTAAACTCAGGGTTAGATCAAATATTCAGAGACCTAGAGATTTCCTTGGTCGCTGAATCTCCAGATTTAATCATGGTCAAGGCAATTAAGTCAGGTTCAGTTCAGAGTTTTCAAGGATAAAATATGGGTTGTTGATTGAAAAATAGAGCTACGATCGGTGCTAAATCTCTAGATGAAGTCAAAGTCAGTCAAATAATTTAGAGATTCAACGCTAGCCGTCTATCAAGTCTTGATCTTGTGGTTGTCACTCAATATCCAAATCAAATCAGGGTTAAGAAATTTATTTCATGACTTAGATATAGCCTGTATCTCTGAAACCAAAGGCTTGACTTGAGTTAATGAAAACATTAGGAGATTCAGAGATAAGCTTGTCTCTGAATCTTGGAATAGACTGGGGTTAAGGTCAAGTCATGGGAAATTGGTGCAAGAGCACCTAGGCAATCCTCAAGCCTTAGAAGTTTTTGGCTCATATCTGACCTTAGCCAAGTTAGAGATGTGTGTTTTCTTTGAGGCCTTCTTAGTTCATGTGGCTAGGTGAGTTAGTGTTAGGACTAAGGTCACCAATTAGTCATTCTTAGTTGTTTTTGTTAGTTTAGGCCTAGTTGGTCTAAAGTTGGAATTTGGTTTCAAAATATGTTCTAGACCCATGAAGGACGTAAAAGATGCCTTAAGGTCATTAAATTGGGTTAGTTCATCAAACTAAATATCCTAGAGGCCCTAGATTCTAGTTTGCATAGTTAATGCAAAAGATGCCAAAAGTTGTCATGACAACATTTGCAAGCAACTCGGCAACATAGGATTCCCACAAATGTAGGAGTGGGAATTGATTTCAAATGGACTAGAATGGTGGAGAATGGAATCTAAGACACTCTTAGGCTTGAATTCCGAGGTAGAGTGAATTGTAATAATGTTTTTGTGAGTGAGAAAGAAGAGTTCCCTCTATATAGTGTACAAACTACTATTTTGCATGTTAATGGTGTTGTAATGGATTAGATATCAAGATTTAACTATGGATTCATGTAGTGTGGAGTGATGCAAGACTTTTATTTTTAGAGAGTAAGTTGTTTTGAGTTAATCTTCGAGTGGTAGGAAAATAATAGTAAACTAGGTAGTTTGTTGGTGTCTTTTAGCCAGTTTTTGCTTTCATGGCTCCCACTTGAGATTCAAGAATGGAAACCTAGAAAAAGTGGATGAATCTCATAGTGGAGCCTTTGTAAATTCTATATATAGTGGTAGAAGTTTAGGAGATGAGTGGAGATATTTTTAAACTCATGCCCTATGCGAGTTAGGACAACCCGGTTAGGTGCATGAGAGGTTAGAAACCCATTGCAGAGACAAGGGAATGAGATGGAAGATTGAACTAGGTGATGTTAGAGTGTTTTTAGGGTCTTATGAGTCCCTAGGTTTGATTTCATAGTTGTGCCAAACCAACTGGATTGGTTTGTGAGGAGAAATCAGACCATTGCTTGTAATGCACCAAAATAGGCCTAAAATCCCTACTTTCTAGGATAGTGTTGTACGGATGAGTTGGGAACATAAGAATTTATAAATACTTTAGGTCTCCAAAAAGGGTATCTAGATCCCTAAATATTTTTTGGGGTTGTGTGTAAATTTTACAATTTATTCTAGAAAAACCCTCTAGATAGGGCTAATAGGACTATTAGGCCTAATAGGACAGTTTGAAGACAAGTCATGAACTTATTTTCTTTGGGTCTAAAAACTTATGGATCTTGAGTTGTTTGGATGTAGGAAGGACATCACAAATTCCTACATTACCCTTTCAGCATGGAGAGTATTGGTATGAAGAAATTTGTGTTAGTTTCTTCAAGCCTTTGAGAGTATTGTGACACAATTAAGATAGTTCTCATCTAAAGTGAAAGCACAACAATTGTAACTCTTTGATAAGAGTTGGGAGAGGTATTAGAAATAGTATTTATTTACTTTGGAAGGTCATAAATTGGAATTAGGAGCCTAAATTGGACTAGGACAAGCTAGGTCATGTCTTGGGAGTTGTGTGAGCATAGTTTGGAGATTACTTCTATCAGATTGGTATTAGAGCCTCTTTAATCAGGCTTGTGGTTAATGTTACAACTAGAGGAATCCATTGGAGAGTCAACAATGGTGACTAATGATGAATTAGAAAATAAGGTGGATGAACAAGAGGAGGAGAACATGATACTTTGAGATAGATTGGCTCAACTTGAACAAAAAGTTGATGAAGTTGATGTGAAGGTAGATGAAATGTTAGATAAGGTTTGAGGGAAAGGAAAAGACCTTGCCATTGAAGATGAAGTCCCTGAGGCTGACCCTATCAGTGAACGAGAACCATTCTTGAAATCTCTAAAAGCTATGAGTGGTAAAGAATTGGAAGGAGTTCCCATTTTTCAGTGGAAAAATGGTACCACAAGTAGCCCTTGATTGGATAGAGGGGCTTGAAAACCATTTTGAGTGTGATGGCATCACTGAGGCTCAAAAGGTGAAGGTTGAAAAACCTAGGTTGAGAGGATCTGCACTCACTTGGTGGAAATTCATCCAAGATGAGAGAGAGAAGGATGGGAAGAAGCCTATTTCTTCATGGAGAGCTATGGTAGCAAAAGTAAGAGAGGCTTACATCCATGAGGATTATGAAATCAAACTCCATAAGAGAAGACAAGGTCTAAGGTGGAAGGACCTAGATGTTAACTCTTTCACTGAAGAGTTCCAAAGACTTTGTATGAGGTCAAGGATAGCAGAAGATGAGAAAGTGAAAGTATCAAGGTATGTTAATGGCTTCAAATGGACAATTCAAGATGAGATGAGTCTTTTGAATCCAGGTACAGTTCATAAGTGCCACCAAATTTCTATCAAGGTGGAGAATAATTTGAAGAAGAAACAAGATTCCAGTACTTCAAGAGGAAGAGGTAGAGGAAGAGATGATAGAGAACAAAGAAGTGGTTATGGAGGAAGAAGCTTTGAATCTAAAGGATAGTTAAGACTAATCTTACTGAACATCATGAAGGGAACTTCAATAGGGTAAGATCAAGTAGAGGAAGGTACTCTAACAACAGAGGAAGAGGTAGTAGCCTAGGGAGAGACAACAATTTTGCCAACATGAAGTGTTATCATTGTAACCAGTTAGGACATCCTGCATATAGGTGTCCAGAGAAGGGAAGTACTTCACAACGAGGTGAAAAAAGTGTGAAAAATGTTCATGAAGTGATGAAGGGAAAGGTAGGAGGATCCCCAATGGAGATTTCCTAGCCCCCAACCAATAACCACACAATGGAATATAAATAACAACACAGAGATTTAAATCCACACAATGCAAATACTCATAATAGAATCATTATATTTTCATCCAACATGCTCAGCTGTAAGGCCTTCCAGGTTACGACCAAATAAAATGCAATTACAATAGAAAATCCATAAGCTCTCACAAGATCAAAATGAAACCCTAGCTATCCCAGATCCACACACTAGTAGGAACACCCAAGGAAGATCTAAACTTGTGCTCACAAGCCCACCAAGCAATCTCCTTGTTTCCCAAGTCGCAGCCACTAGATCCTCTCAAAACTCACTCCACAACCACCTCCTCTTCTCCCAGGTGGATGAATAATCCTAGCTAGTCCAGATCCACACACTGGTAGGAGCCCCTAAGGAAGATCTAAACTTGTGGTCACAAGTCCACCAAGCAATCCGCTTGTCCCCCAAGCCACAGCCACTAGCTCTTCTCAAAACTCGCTCCTCTACCTCTTCCTCTTCTCTATGATGAATGAATAATGACTAAAGACTTCCCCCACAACCCCTACTTATACCAATATAAGCCATAGGTCAGCCCTAAACATAAATTAAATACAAACACATAAATTAAATGCCACAAGTTGGCCAACAACAACAATTAAATGCCCAAAATTGATGTCTTAGTAAAATTGCGATATCTCCTAGCTTCAGATGAATTAGGACTCGTGCTTTGAACCGTAGGTAGAAATATAGGCCCTCTTCAATCCCTAAAATTTGAATCCTCTAACTCTTTGTGGAAAATTACTTATACGGCCTGTAATAGGCACCAAATTCCTAAGCAAGGCCGAGCTCCTCCCAGTCCATGCCAAGCAACCAAGACCATTCCAAGTTCCATTAAATACATCAAAACCAATTACCCAAGACCCAAGTAGGTCCAAACAACTCTACCAAATCCGTCACAAATGAAAATAAGTCCACACAACTCCATCAAATCTCCCAAACATGCAGGATAGCCAGCTACCCTGGGATGCTCCTGCATCATGAAGAGACAAATTGGAATAAGAACCCTGAAGTCCCATTAGAATCAGAGGAGGGAGAAAACATTATGATGAGGAGAACTCTCATAAAATAACTAGTGAAGGAAGAAAGAAGTCAGAGGAGAGAAATCTTTAGAGTAAAGTGTAAAATGATGGGAAAGGTGTGTAGAGTTATCATAGACTCAGGATCAACTGACAACATAGTGTCAGAGGAGGCAGTCAACAAGCTAAACATGACAAGGATACCCCACACCAACCCTTATAAAGTCACGTCTTAACAAAGGACAACATGTCCTAGATAATGAACAAGCTTGGGTGGAATTATCCATTAGGAGATATAAAGATAAAGTTGTATGTGATGTATTACCTATGGATACATGTCACTTTCTCCTAGGTAGACCATGACAATTTGACTAGATGGCTATGCATAATGGAACGAAAAACTCCTACACTTTCAAGAAAGACAATGTGACATACAAGATTAAGTCACTATTGGAAGATGCATAAGTGAAGTCTACTAGTCCAAATGTCCTTATGGTGGGTGAAAAGGAGTTCTTAGAGACTCTAGATGAAGGAGAAGGAATTGTCTTTGCACTAGTGTTGAAACCAAAGGAATTTGTAGAAAAATAAGAGAAGAAGACAAAGTTACCCAAAGAAGTTCAAGAGATGCTAGTAAAGTATCAAGGGATAGTGAGTGATGCACAACCAACCACCTTACCACCTAAGATGTTAGTAAGCTATCAAATATACCTAATCCCTAGAGCTACCCTACCCAATAAGGTATCCTATAAAATGACTCCCCAATAAAATGAAGAGATAGCTAGGCAAGTTCAAGAATTGTTGGAACAAGGTCTTATAAGAAAGAACATTAGCCCTTGTGTCCTACCCACAATATTAGAAAGTAAGAAAGGGGGAACTTGGAGATTATGTTTAGACTCCAGAGAAATCAATAGGATTACCATTAGGTATAGGTTCCCTATCCCTAGGATAGAAGACCTAATAGACTATCTAGGAGGTGCTAGATACTTTACAAAGATAGACTTAAAAAGTGGATACCATCAAATAAGGGTGAATGAAGGGGATGAGTGGAAGAAACCCTTCAAATATACTGAAGGACTGTATGAATGGCTAGTCATGCCATTTGGCCTATCAAATTCCCCATCAACTTTCACAAGGTTGATGAATGAGGTATAGAAAGACTACATTGGGAAGTTTGTAGTAGTGTACTTGGATGACATACTCATCTTTAGTAGGACAAGAGAAGAGCACCTCAAGAACTTGGAATTGGTATTTAAGAAGCTACAGAAGGAGAAGTTAATGATCAAATTAGAAAAGTGTGAATTCATCAAGACAGAACTGGTGTATCTTGGTTTTGTACTATCACAAGGTAAGTTAAAGATGGATCCAAGAAAGGTTGAAGCCATCATCAACTTGCCTACTCCAAGGACAAGCACTGAGGTAAGGAGCTTTCATGGTCTTTCACAATAATATAGAAATTTTATTAAATAGTTTAGTGCAATATGTGCTCCTATGTTAGATACAATTAAGGGAGGCATAAAGACCAAGTTTTTTTGGAATGAGAAAGTTAATAATTGATTTGAACTACTAAAAAAGAAGATAGCAACCCAGCCAATTTTAGTGTTTCCAAGCTTTGAAAAATTGTTCACAGTGGAGTGTGATGCCAACAATGTGACAATTGGGGTAGTCCTAAGTTAGGAGGGAAGACCAGTGGCCTTCCATTCAGAGAAGTTGAGTGAAGCTAAGAAGAAATATTCTTCTTATGAACTAGAGATATATGCTTTGGTCCATTCATTGAGAAAATGGAGGCATTACCTATTGCCAAAGGATTTTATAGTCTATTCTGACAACCAAGCTTTGAGTTTTTTGAACTCACAAGACAAATTGAGTCATAAGCACATGAAGTGGGTTGAATACCTACAAGTATATACATTCAACATCAAACACAAGAAAGGGTTGCAGAATAAAGTTGCAGATGCTTTGAGCAAAAGAGCATTGATCATTTAGGAGATTCAACTACAGAGTATTGGGATTGACAACTTCAAGGACATGTATGAAGAAGATGAGGACTTTGCAGACATCTACAAGGTATGTCAAGAGTATAAAAACCACTTTCATAGTCAATAATCTGAATACACTTTGCAGTCTGGTCTTTTGTTTAAAGGGGGTTAGTTGTGTGTCCCTAGATGTTCAATAAGAATGAATCTCATACAAGAGAAACACAATGGTGTACTTAGTGGCCATTTTTGGATTAATAAAACTTAGGAGTTAGTCCAAAGATTCTATTTTTGGCACAAGATGAACTTGGATGTGAAGAGATATGTTGAGGGATGTGTTATTTGTTAGAAGGCCAAAGGAACATCTACAAATGCAGACCTATATCAACCATTACCCATTCCAACCAAGCCATGGGAATGTCTAAGTATGGATTTTTTGGTAGGTCTACCCAAGACTAGACAAGGAATGGATAGTGTCTATGTGATTGTAGATAGATTTAATAAGATGTCTCACATTGTGCCATGAAAAACAATGAATGATGCTAGTCAAATAGCTTCCTTATTCTTTGAGGTTGTTAGGATTCATGGTTTACCACTGAGTATTGTGTCTGACAGAGACACCAAGTTTATGAGCCACTTTTGGAAGACTCTTTGGCAGAAGTTGGGGACCAAATTATCATTTGGCTATGCCTATCATATTCAGTCAGATGGTTAGATAGAGGTAGTAAATAGGAGCCTTGGTAATCTCCTAAGGTGTTTGATAAAGGAGTATGGTTAGACATGGGACCAACTCACTGGACAAGAAGAATATGCTTATTATGACACTGTTAATAGAACCACAGGGAAAATCCCTTTTGAGATTGTATATGGAAGCCATCCTCGAGGAATTCATGAACTCAGAGGCCTTAAAGATAGAGATAAAGGTAGTGGATATGCTGAGGATTTTGCATATGCTATGCAAGAAGCCCATGACATAGTCAGGAAGACTCTCACTGAGAACACAGAGAAGATCAAGACCAAATTGGATAAGAGAAGAAGGGATGTCCAATTCAATATTGGAGATCTAGTGATGGTTCATCTCAATAAAGAAAGACCGTAGAAAGGAATACCTCACAAGGTTCAAATGAGGATAATTGGTCCACGTGTCATCCTAGACAAGTATGGAGCCAATGCTTACAAGGTGGAACTTCTAGAAGATTTGGGTTTATCACGAGTCTTCAATGTTGCATACTTGGTATTGTACAAAGGCCCAATCCCTGATGTTGATCAAAGTCTAAATGAAGTCATATAGGAGGTTGAAGAGCTACACTTTCCATCTACACCAATCAAACAAGTTGAGAGCATAATGGATTCTAGAGTTTACAAGAAGACCACCTGGAAGGAGTATAAAGAACGCTTGATCAAATGGCAAGGAAAATCTGATGCAAATTCAGTATGGATCAAGGAAAGCAAGTTTAAGAAGTTGGGGGTTGACACCAACTTACTCAATCCAAGGGTGGATTGAAGTCTTTTGTTTAGGGGAGGATGGTGCAGGACCACCTAGGAAATCCTGAAGCCCTAGAATTTTTTGGCTTGTATCTGACCTTAGCCAAGTTATAGATGTGTATTTTCTTTGAGGCCTTAGTAGGTCATGTGGACTAGGTGAGTTAGTGTTAGGACTAAGGTCACCAATTAGTCATTGTTAGTTGTTTTTGTTAGTTTAGGCCTAGTTGGTCTAAAGTTGGGATTTGGGTTCAAAATGTGTTCTAGACCCATGAAGGATATAAAAGATGCCTTAAGGTCATTAAATTGGGTTAGTTAATTGAACTAAATAGCCTATAGTCCCTAGATTCTTGTTTTCATAGTTAATGCAAAAGATGCCAAAAGTTGTCATGACAACATTTGGAAGAAATTGCAAATGTTGCATGCAACATGACAACATAGGATTCCCACAAATGTAGGCATGGGAATTAATTTAAAATGGCCTAGAATGGTGCAGAATGGAATCTAAGACACTCTCAGGCTCAAATCTTGAGGTAGAGTGAATTGTAATCAAGTTTTTGTGAGTAAGAAAGAAGAGTCCCCTGTATACAATGCACATACTACTATTGTTCATGTTAATTGATGTAGGAGCATCCTAGGTGTAAGGGCAATCTTGCATCACCCAAAAATATGTGTTTTTCTATTTACTAAGGGCTATTTTGTACAAAGCTGCTATTTTTGGAAACTTACTATTTTTAGTAAGTTGGTCGTTTGAACTCAGAATGTTCTAATTTTCTAGGTGAAGGTTCATCTTAGTCATATAAGAATGCCAGTTGAATTTCATTGCCAGATCATCTGTATTGGTGAAGTTATTAAAGATTTACTGTTGAGATTTTAGGGTGCAAAACCTTTGAGCTCAATTTTTAGGACCTTAGAGGCTCCAAATCGAGGTGAAACCCCTGGCTAACTGGCGCTTTGCATGTCAGGTACTGTAGATTGCGATCTCCCCTTTCTGGAAAGTGGTTATAATAGCCAATCGGAGCTACGGTTCAAAAGTTATGGATTTCGAAAGTTGGGCTACCTAATCTCATGTTTTGTAAATATTTAAAGCTGACCATTTTGTAATAAAAGTGAAAAATAATTAAATGCTAAGGGTAGTCGGCCTTAATGGCTAGATTTCTAGAACATTCTCGGGCAGTGGAAAATTTCATATTTAAGGAAGGCCCGTGGTGTTTTCTAGGGCAGTTCTGGGTGGTTATTTGAGGCTTTGTCCTACAAATTATTGTAAGGGATGCCCATGTGGCTTTTGATATTGTAATTCTAAAGTCCAATAAGAAGCCAATTTTCTTTTCTTGCAAATTTTTGTTGTTTCTCTTTGTTTTTGTCGTGTACTTGTGGTATTAAGGGGAGTCCCCTTCATCATTAATGGTGTTGTAATGGATTAGATATTGAGAGTTAACTATGGATTCATGTAGTGTTGAGTGATACAAGACTTTTCTTTTTAGAGAGAAATTTTTTTTTGAGTTAATCTTCGAGTGGTAGGAAAATAATAGTAAACTAGGTAGTCTGCTGGTGTCTTTGCCAGTTTTTGCTTTCATGGATCCCACTTGAGATTCAACCATGGAAACCTTGAAAAATTGGATGAATCTCATAGAGGAACCTTTGTACATTTTTTATATAGTGGTAGAAGTTTAGGAGATGAGTGGAGCTATTTTTAAACTCATGCCCTAGTCAAGTTAGGATAGCCCGGTTAGGTGCATGAGAGGTTAGAAACCCATTACAGAGACAAGGGAATGAGATGGAAGATTGAACTCGGTGATGTTAGAGTGTTTTTAGGGTATTTTGAGTCCCTAGGTTTGATTTCAGAGTTGTGCCAATCCAACTAGATTTATTTGTGAGGAGAAATCAGACCATTGCTTGTAATGCACCAAAATAGGCCTAAAAGCCCTAGTTTCTAGGACAGTGTTGTACGGATGAGTTGGGAACCTAAGACCTTAGAAATCCTTTAGGTCTCCAAAAAGGGTATCTTGATCCCTAAATAGTTTTGGGGGTTGTGTATTTGTTTCAAGTTATTCTAGAAAAACCCTCTGGATAGGGCTAATAGGACTATTAGGCCTAATAGGATAGTTTGAAGACAAGTCATGAACTTGTTTTCTTTGGGTCTAAAAACTTATGGATCTTGAGTTGTTTGGATGTAGGAAGGAAATCACAAGTGCCTACATTATCCTTGTAGCATGGAGTGTATTGGTATGGAGAAATTTGTGTTAGTTTCTTCAAGCCTTTGAGAGTATTGTGACACAATTAAGATAGTTGTCATCCAAAGTGAAAACACAACAATTGTAACTCTTTGATAAGAGTTGGGAGAGGTCTTAGAAAGAGTGTCTATTGAATTTGGAAGGTCTTAAATTGGAATTAGGAGCCTAAATTGGACTAGGATAAGCTAGGTCCTATCTTGGGAGTTGTGTGAGCACACTTTGGAGATTACTTCTATTAGAAATCTAATACCAACCGTTGATCAAGGTCAAGATTGGTGGCCTACGCTAAGTCTCAAAACAAAACCCAAGTCAAGCCAAAGATCTTGAGATCACATGTAGACCATGGATTAAGATTAAAATGAATGGCTATCCTAGAGTATCAGGATAGACTAAGGGCTAAAAAATCCATTTGGAGATTCAAAGATAGCTTGTATCTCTGAATCTCACAAAGAAGATTGGTTAAAGGCAAAGTTCAGATGAGAGACAGAAATGATGGTTAGTGCTAAGCCTCAATGGCCAAGATGAAGGAAGTTAATGTTTGAGGAATCATGTTTGTATTTTGCATGGAAAATATGACCCTGTGCACGTGGGTAACTTAGTGAACATCGATGGTCGTATTTTAAAGTTAGTAAAGTTTCAAACTTGGGTCGTCAATATTATATTTCACACCATATGTGACTCTTTATGTTTAAATTAAAATATTTAAATATCATCTTTAGGGTTTTCATGGCAGTGGTGACATATTTCAAATTGCAGAGTGGGTAGATGGATCAAGATGATCTGTGTGCTCAAATTTATGGCCATATGGGATATTTCCAAGGCTAATATGATCTTTAGAGATATTTCCCAAATGCATTAATGGCCATAATAGACTATTTTAGGGTTTATGTATTGTTTAATAGATATCTATTGTAACCCTAATTGTACCCTGATCTGATTAGATGGATTGAATCTTGAGCCTGTGTGCTAGGGGAGGTTGTATATAAGTAGTTTTCAGAGCTTTTGTAGCCAGGTTTTTCAAGCTTATGCAAGAATTTCTGTGTCATTCTCTCTGCCCCTAGGTTTTCATCTGTTTGTAGTTTCTCATTAAGATTCAGATTATGCAAAGGATCTTTGTGACATTTTCTTTGTTCCTGGGTTTTTCTTGTCTGTATTTCTCTTATTTGAAGTATAATTTAGTGGCTAAATATTAGAGAAATCTTGGAGTTATTGAGCCCTCTTTCTTTCTGCATCTTTGTGCACTATTATGGGTGATTAATTTAGACAATCTTGTGGATTTTTTTCATCCCCTGTCATTTTGTCTCATCTCTGTGCCTATTTTCTAGAGTGAATGTCTATTTGTAGGTCATAGTCTGTGTCTATTCCATTGAATTTGTGATTGTTTGTGAAATATTTTATTTCCCTGAATATGCTCTTTTCATCTCAGACCTCTCTATGAAACACTTTTTGCAATCCTATTCAGGAAGTTGTGCTTGTTTAGATTTAGGAGTTTCATACTAGTTTTTGGTCATTCTATTATGATTCATGTCACTTTTGGTGCATCACCTTGTAGGTTAAGTTTTTATTTATTTCCCTTTTAGTTCTCCTTCTATCCCTTTTCCCCTCAAGTTTACTTTTCATGTTTAGAGAGAAAAATAGGTGGTTATTCAAAAGGAACTGACCTAGAATCCAAAGGTTTCACTTTAGTTAGCATAGGTCCCACAACCTAGAAGTGATTCCTAGGTTATACTAGATCATTAGGTTTACGAGTTTAATAGGGTGCAAATTTGGTGTATACCAATTCTGGCACGCCTGGTAGGACCCAAAAAAAATAAGTTCATCTTTCAAAATTATGTTATCTCTGATATGCTGACTACATAATACTGACCTAACATGGTTCTCTTTAAAGAATATCTAGCGACTCCATTGGTGTTAAGAAAAAGAAGATCCAGTCCCATTAGAGTTTATGAGAAGGATAGAAATGTGGAGTTCAAAGCCTTCTAAATTTTTGCAGCTACCTCCAAGAGGAACAAAATAGAGATCATCTCAAAGGACATCCCCTACAAGGAGAGTACAATATACACCCCCTGTATCAGAGGAGAGACCCTTTCTTTTCCATTCAAGAAGGAGAGGAAGGTCTTTAAGAAAAGAGTTACTAGTGGATCTGACTTCACTCACTAGTTTAAGTGCAACCCATATAGTTTCTATTCAGCAAGTCACAATTCCTACAATGGAAAGAATTTTTGCATTTTTACCCTTTAATTAGGGTAGCCCATTGAATTTTTCTCAACATCATGATGTTCCCTTAGCAGCACTAAAAAGTCTACCTAATTTTTAAGGTGAAATCCATACAATAGCTTGTGAACACATAAGAGATGTGGCTACAATTTTTAATGTTCATCATATCACTAAAGAAAATGTAGCTACTAAGTTGTTAGAAACCTATTTTAAGGGTAAAGCCCTAGAATGGTTTAGAACTTTAGCATTTGTTTGCATTGATTCATGGGAAAAACTTGGAGACTCTCTCAACAAATATTTTGAGGACAAGTCAGATCATTTATCTTTGGTAGAGAAACTGACTACTATAAAAAGAGCCCCTCAAGAATAGATGATAGATTTTAACAACAGATTCCTTAAGACATGGAATAGGATTCCTATTGCCTTAAGGCCTTCAACATATTATACTTTTATATATTTTTTGAAAAGTTCAAATAGTGATATATTTGTCATGATTCAGTCTTTGGGAGTTACTTCATTACCTCAAGCTTTTGATATAGCTGTTAAAGTAGAAAATTGTCTAATTCAAGCTGGTAAGATAGGCCCAAGGCCACCCATGCCTCTCTTCCCTGATATTCAGCCCAATATGCCTCTGCATATTCCTCTCTTCACTCCTATACCTATTGTATTAGCACCTCAAGATAGCTCAAGCAATGAGGAATCAAGAGCAGGATTTTTCCAAGAACTGCAACAAATGAGAAGTGATCAGTGAGAAAAAAAAAACCTATTGAAAAATAGTCAACAAGAAATTAAGATTTTATTATAGACTATAAGAAATGAGCTGATCAATATGAAAAATAATAATTAGGGGGGTAGACCACCTTTCCAACAATAAAATCAAGGTCCTAACTAGAAATATCAAGATCAAGGACAATCCTATCAGCAAAGTAGACCACCATATCAAGGGAATTATCAAGGGAAAAGGAAGAATTTCAAACAGAATCCATTTCAATCTTACAACCCATCACCTCACAACTCTACAAATCCAGTTAGGAATATGGTTCCAAGTCAAAAAAATCTTGCATCAAAGAATGAATGGTGTTTTTCTTGCAATCAACCACAAAATCAGACTACATGTTCGAATGGGTTGAGGAATCAAGCACTCATGGCACAAAATGCCTCAAACACCCAATCATAGGCATATTCTAGTGGGTTAGTACCCTAGAAAGATACTCAATCTGATGAGACTACTCTCTTTGATTGGCAAGAAGGAGATTTTAATGGAGTAAATGGTGAATCTTCTATTGCAGCCAACACTTGGTCCAAGAGAAGAGCCCAAGACATGGAGAAAGAAGAGGAGAAGGGAAATGATACTACATCTATAGGATCATCACATACACCCACTATTGACATACTAAAAAGAGCTCCTATCATGCCAGTCAAGGAGAGTCAATCTCCCAAGGAGGTTGAGCCCACAATGATGAAAGCACATCAAAAGGTCCATGCAACAATACCATTCAATGTTGTAGACAAAATGAAGAAAATGAATGTGACTATGACCATGTGGGACTCCTTAGCTATTCTAGGACAACCTAAAATATTGAAGAGGCTATGGCTGAAGAGGCAATCCCTCAACAGCCCACAAATGATGTAGCTAAGCCAGTCATAGTCAACATTGATCAAGAGAAGAGAATTCCAAGAAACAACACCAAAGAAGATTCCATTCAAGGTAGGAACTTAAAGCCCCATCCCTTTTATGTATCATTAATTATTAGAGATTTTCTAGTACATAATTGTATGGTAGATAGTGGAGCTACTAGTTCAGTCATTCCCAAAAAGATAGTTGACCAAATAGGACTCAAGTATGAACCTTTTCAAAAGAAAGTAACACAACTTGATGGTTCATCATTAAACACGGTAGGTTTGGCCAAGCATACAAGTTTGGTCCTTCATACAAGTCCTACTTTGTCTATCCTCCTTGACATTTACATCATAGATCTCCCTTCTCTTTTTTACTTATGTTTGTCAAGAGAGTTCACGACTAAGATAGGAGGATACCTTTCTTCTAACTGGTCTCATATTATTTTCCATACTAGATATGGAACTAAGGTCACTATCAAATCTAAATAGTTATAAATACATCATGTAGAGCCTTATGTGTCTAATATATTCAATGCGAGTTGTCTTGCACTTGATAGTAATGATTTTCAAATCATTAAGGAGACAAATACTCAGATACAGAGAATCCCGAATATCTATCTAGATGAATGGGGATCAAAGAGAACCTTAGAGGCTCAGGTTAATGTTATTTGGGATGCTAGTTTGAGGAACTACATGACATCAAAGGATGGTCATACAATGCCAAATCTCTTTTAGGTAACCACTGGAGCATCAGAAGAACAAAGCAATGAAGTTTGGGAATTATTATTTGATGGTGCTATAAGAATACATGGATTTGGTGGTGGTGCAATGCTAGTTTCTCCAAAAGGTGAGAACTATTATATAGCCTTTAGATTCAAATTTTCTTGCACAAACAATACTGCTAAATATGAGAGTTTGGTGAATGGACTAGATTGGAATAGAAAGAGAGGTATTAAGGCCTTTAAGGTACATGGTGATAGTGAATTGGTTTGTAGCCAAGTGAAATGAATGAGTGCTACCAAAAATGATACTATGATAGCCTACAAGCATAGGGTTTGGGATGCAATAGAATACTTCCATGATTTCAATATCATTGCTATCCCTAGGAAGTTGAATCAAAATGTAGATATATTAGGTGTTGTTGGATATCAGTTTGATATCCCTAATAACATTTTAGTAGGAAGGGATCAGTAGCATGTTAAGATTATTGTTAGGCCTTCCATCCTTGATAATGATGTTAATTGGCAGGTGTTTGAAAATGATGAGCAGATCCTGCAATTCTTGTTTAAGGAGGATGTTTTTTCAAAGCAAAATCAGGATGGGTTGATGCAAAATTATGATGACCAAGTGGTGCAACTCAAATCAAATAAGCTTCCTAGGGGGCTCGTAGAGTCAATCTTCAATAAAGATGACCAAGCCAAGAGGAATAAGACTAGCTTGATAGTTCAACAAGAACATTACACTGATTTAGATCCTAAACTAGGAAAAAGCTTAAAGTTTGGAAAGGTAAGCACTAATTCAGAAAAACAAGCTTACATCCAATTATTTCAATAATTTAGTGATATCTTTTCTTGGAAGTATGAAGATCTCAAAGGGTTTGATCCATCACTTGCGGAACACACTATAGAGCTAGAACCTAATGCTAAATGAGGTAGGGAAAAACAAAGGTTTGTTAATCCTAAACTAGAGCCACTCATGCATAAGGAAGTTCTCAAACTAATACAGAGTGGTATTATATATCTCATTAAACATACTAGTTGGGTATCCAAACTTGTTCTTGTTAGAAAAAAGAATGGGGAACTAAGGTTATGCGTTGACTTTAGGGACCTGAATAGGGCATCCATGAAGGATTTCCACCCATTACCATTCATGGAGCACATTTTGTAGTGTGTCTTTGGATCAAAATACTTCTCATTGCTAGATGGCTATTCATGATACAATCAAATCCTAGTCAATAAGGAGGATATATTCAAGACTACATTTACAACTAAATGGGGAGCCATGGCCTATCAAAAGATGCCTTTTGGTTTGTCAAATGCAGGTGCCCATTTTCAAAAGGATATGGATATGGCCTTCAAGAGCCTCATGTAAAATTATGTGCTAGTCTACCTTGATGATATCAATGTCTATTCTAAGTATGTTGTAGATCATATCAAGCACTTAAGGAAAATATTTGAAAGATATAGGGAGTTTGGGATCTCCCTTAATCCCAAGAAGTGTGTATTTGTAGTACATGAAGGGAAGCTATTGGGGTATATTGTTTCCAAGAAAGGTATTACAATGGACCCTAAGAGAATTGAAGATATTCTAGAGCTTCCCCTACCACATCAAAAGAAGAGTCTTCAATCCTTCATTGGTAAGATAGGTTTTGCTAGGCATTTTTTGCCTAATATTGCAGATCTTTTGAAGCCTTTGACAACTATGTTGAAGAAGAAAGTAGTTTTCAGTTGGATAAAAGAAGGAAAGAACAATTTTCAAGCCATTAAAGAGGCTCTAACAGAAGCTCCTACCTTGCTGAATCCTGATTTTAGCAAAGACTTCATTCTTTATGCTTATGGAGGCTCTAATGTTATCTCTGCAATGTTGACTCAACAAAACCTCGAAGGATTGGAGTAGCCTATTGATTTCTTTAGCAAAGGCTTGGAAGGTTAAAAAAAGGTACTCTTTTGTAGAAAAGTATGTACTTGTTGTTCTAAAGAGCCTAAAAAACTTTAGACATTTATTAACCCGCACTAAGGTACACTTAAGAGTCACTCATCCAAGTTTCAAAGAGTTCCTACTTAGTAAAGACTTGAATGAAAAAAGACCTGGTTGGATAACCAGAGTTATGGAGTATGATATAGACATTCAGGTTGCCAAACTGGTTAGAGGAAGAGGTCTTTGTGAACAATTTATAGAGGATGAAACTCCAAAATAACAAGAACAAGTGAGTGCATCCTTAGTTGTGCATTAAACAAAGGATCAGGACAAGGTAGTAGGTTGGTTGCCAAATATGGTCTATTTTTTGAAGATAGGTGAGTGCCCTGCAAACCTAGATTCAACAAAGGAAGGTACTATAGATTACAATCTATTCCTTTTATTATGATTAATGAGGTACTTTTTAGAAGGGATCACAATGGTGTTATCCTTAGATGTATTGATTCAAAGCAAGCAAAAAATGTCTTACAGAATTCCATGATGGACCTTCTAGAGGTCATTTTTATCCTAGGACTACTACTTTCAAGATCATGAGGGATGGATATTATTGGCCATCCATCTTTAAGGACAGTCACACTCATGTGAGGAAATGCATGATCATTCAGAGATTCAATGTTGGCCGTCGATCAAGTCTTGATCTTGTGGTTGTCACTAGATCTCTGAAACAAATTAGGGTTAAGAAATTCATTTCACGACTCAGAGATAGCTTGTATCTCTGAATCTCAAGACTAGGCTTGAGTTAATGAAAACATTGGGATATTTAGAGATAAGATTATCTCCAAATCTCAGAATAGACTAGGGTTAAGGTCAAGTCATGTGAAATATAATACCAACCATTGATCAAGGTCAATATCAGTGGCCTACGCTACATCTTGGAAAAGAACCCAAGTCAAGCCAAAGATCTTGAGATTACATGCAGACCATGGATTAAAATTAAATGAAATGGATATCGCCAAGCCTTGGGATAGACTAAGGGTTAAAAAAAGCATCTGGAGATTCAGAGATAGCTTGTATTTCTGAATCTCACAAAAAAAAGACTGGTTAAAGGTAAAGCTCAGACGAGAGACAGAACTGATAGTTGGCACTAAGCCTCAATGGCTAAGATGAAGTAAGTTAATGTTTGAGACATTGCATCTATGTGTCATGTGGTAGATCTGATCCTGTGCTCGCGAGTAGCTTAGTGAACATCGACGGTCATGTTTTAAAGTTAGTAAAGTTTCAAACCTGGGCCGTCAATATAATATTTTGTGCCATCTGTGACCGTTTATGTTTAAATTCAAATATTTAAATATCATCATGGTGGTGATGACTTATTTCAAATTTTAGCGTGGGTAGATGGATTAAGATGATCTTTCTGCTCAAATTTATGGCCATATGGGATATTTTCAAGGCTAATCTGATATTCAGAGGTACTTCATAAATTCCTTAATGGCTAGACAAGATTATTTTAGGCTTTCTATATTGTTTAATAGATATCTATTGTAACCCTAATTTTGTCTTGATTTGATCAGATGGATTGATTACTGAGCTTGTGTGCTAGGGGAGGTTGTATATATGTATTTTTTAGAGCTTTTGTAGCCAGGTTTTCTGAGATTATGAAAGACTTTCTATGGCATTCTCTCTGCCCCCAGGTTTTCATCTGTTTTTAATTTATCATTGAGATTCAGATTATGCAAAGGTTTTTTGTGATATTTTCTCTATCCCTGGGTTTTCTTGTCTATATTTCTCTTATTTCAAGCATAATATAGTGGCTAAATATTAGATAAATCTTGGAGTTCTTGAGTCCTCTTTCTTTCTACATCTTTGTGCACTATTGTGGGTGATTGATTTAGATGATCTTATGGATTTTGTTCATCCACTATCATTTTTTCTCATCTCTATGCCTATTTTCTAGAGTGAATGTCTATTTTTAGGTAATAGTCCTTGTCTATTCAATTGAATATTCTATTTTTTATGAAATCTTTTCTTTCCGTGAACAACCTCTTTTCATCTTGGACCTCTCTATGAAACACTTTTTGCAACCCTATTCAGGAAGTTGTGCTTGTTTAGATTTAGGAGTTTCATGCTATTTTTTGGTCATTCTATTATGATTCATGTAACTTTCGGTACATCACCTTGTAGGTTAATTTTTTCTTTATTTACTTTTTATTTCTCATTCTACACCTTTTCCCCTCAAGTTTACTTTTCACGTTTAAAGAGCCAAATAGGTGATTATTCAAGAGGAACCAACCTAGAATCCAAAGGTTTCACTTCAGTTAGCATAGGTCCCAAAACCCAGAAGTGATTCCCATGTTATACTAGATCATTAGGATTAAACAAGTTTAACAGGGTGCAAATTTGGTGTATAACATTTATCAAACTATTCTATGATAGTGATAGCATTAAATAGATCATAAGAATAATGGATGTCCAGAATTAGGACTCATTTATGAAAAAACCAAGTGGAACATAATTCTATAACATATGTGTAGGTAGAGATGGGAAAAATGTAGGATTACAAAATATACATGCACACACTTAAATTAAAACATATGCACAAAAAAATGGTCATATCCATAGCAGAATTGTACATATGTATAATAAAATTACACAAGAGCAGTTTGGGCTTAAAATTTGAGGTCAAATCCATCTTTTAATGCCACAAAAGCTTAATAAAAAACCCTACCTAAACTAGGAAGGGTTGAGAATACATTTTAAATGTGAACCAATAAAAAACATTACTCCCCTTTGGAAGAAGATAGACCAAGTAGAGATGGATGAATGCTTCCCATTTAGGATAAGAACTGGGAGAAGAAATCCAAATGAAGTATGATGATATTATCTCTAACATTTTATAATGTCTTACCATTTCCTTGGATGATGAAGATTCATAGGCTTATATTATAATATATGCACAACAAAAATGGTCATATTCATTGAGAAATTGTACATATGTGCAACAAAATTGTGCATATGCGCAAGACTGCAAAGACCTCTGCATAGGAGCAGTTTGGGATTAAAATTTAAGGTTAAATCCTTCTTTGATTACCAAAAAATATTAATTCAAGACCCTACCTCAACTAGGAAGGGTTGAGAAGACATTATAAAGGTGAACCCCACTGAATAAAATATCAATTACAATAAAGATATATGATTATAGTAGAAATTATGTCCACATAACCCTATTGAGTTACATCATTTACAAGTTCATTGTCAAGAGTAAGAGGATTGTATAATTAAGGATAACACCATATTGGAGAGTATCAAATAAATTTATTAAGGTCAAGAACACTCAATTAAGATTCATATATACGAGAATGCAACACTTGCTAATTATAATAACATCATCATTCAATTGCAAGGAACTCAAGATAATCATAAGAGTACGAATGCATCAAGGTTACATCATAAATACATGATACATAAATAAGAGGTCATAGTGCCCTGAAGGATTAATAGTAGTATATTTTGGGTCCACTTCACACCTCTACTTTGGTCCTCAATTTAAATTGGCCACGCCACCCGACCCCGAGGAACCATCAGGCCCTCTCCCTCCATGCTTTGGAAATAAATATATGGCCCATACCACACAAGAAAAGAAATCATATAGGATATACAAATACACACTAAGTGAAGATCAAGCCACATCCATAAGGTGCTAAAACTACAAATAATATGGGCATCAAAATCTTCAAGGACATGAATCAAACCAAAAAAAGATGGCATTACCATAAATAACTTGAGTCACAACATCATATAAACCACAAGAGACATGATCAAATCGAATAAAAGGATAATAAATATTACATGCTTGGAAGCACGACAAAAAAATACAAGACATCATAACCATGCAAGTAACTATCTCAATGACACATAACCACAGACTCACTAGTCAATAGTGTTGATGACAATTATTCAATTGTGTATTGTCATTGATGTTTACATAAGTATAGTGATATTTACATAAATGTCTAATCCTATCAAAGAACAGTCATTATCTGCCAATCTCTCTCAGGCATTGAAGATGACCAAAGTGATTCTTAGTTCTAACTGAGTTCACTCGGGCATTACAGTTTTGGTTGGGCGTTGAAGAATTTCAGTGTTGACCAAGTAAAATAGTTAGTGTAAGCCGACTAACATTGTTTATATTTTATGGTTAATTAGTCATATGCAGCCGAAAAAAATGAGTTTTATTATTTATTTGGAAGGATATCAAGGTCAACTTGACAAGGCTTATCATATATATATAAGGTCAAGTTTGGATTGAAGAATGAGAAAGTGGTAATGTGGAATTGCATGTGAAGTGTGATATGAAGAGTGAAGGTGAAATCAGATGGGATTATGATTGAGGATAGAATACAGAGGATTGCAACATAATATCTGATCAGTGAGGATCAAGTATTTAATCCAGAACAAAGATCTAAATTAGCAAAGCTAGTTTCTTATCAAAACAGGTCAATCCATTGTTACTCTCTAACAATTATAGCAATGATCAAAATATCTTAATAGAGTAGACTTAAAATTCTTTTGTAAATCCTCTCACAAGGTGACATTTCTAAATTGAAGTGTTTTAATACCTCTAAAAAGGCCACTCCTTACAGGGTGATTAAATCCTTTAACAGGGTTACACATAATAGTGTGTTATTGTAACCTTTAACAGGGTTGGCTCCTAAGAGGGCTCACTTTAGAAGAGTGAAAAATAGTGACTAGTTGCTACTGATGGTTTTTCCCATATTGGGTTTCCATGTTAAATCTTGGTGTTATCTATGTACATTTCATTTTCTTTATGGTGTATGTTTCTACAATTAATTACTAAAGATAATCATAGTTAATGTCTTAATATTTTCTATGTTAACCGAGTGACAGTGAAATATCTAAGTTAACCGAGCAACAATGTTAAATTTGTTTAAGACATCTAAGGGACTTGGATTTGTTTTTTTGGTAACTGATTCAACCCTCCCCTCTTAGTTACTCAACTCATTTCCAACAATCGGTATTAGAGATTCAAGTGCTTACAAGGAAGGTTTAAAGGCCTAAGATAAAGATCATAGATGTCTTACAGAAGGGAGATCCCTAAGCTCAACAAGGAAAACTTTGCTACATTGCAAGCTCTGATGAGGCTACATCTATCTACTATTGGAGATACTAGTTTGCAATTCCTGGATCACAAGTATGTGGAACCACTGAGACCTATGTCTATGGATCAGATGGTGGAAATGAAGTATCATAACATAATGATGATTGATATAGCCTCTGCACTCATCTATTCCAAATTTGATGAAGTCAAGGACTGCCCTACTTCCTTTGGTATGTGGAAGAAACAACATGATATCTGTGGTGGAGATGAAAATGTAAAGAGAGCCAAAGCATAAAGTCTTAGAGGTCAGTTTGATATGATGAAAATGAAAGAAGGAGAAAACATTACAAAATACAATGAAAGAATCAAGAAAAGTGTTAGTGCAATCAAAGTTGTTGGTGGAACAATTGAAGACAAAATAGTAGTTGGCAAGGTATTAAGAACTTTACTTCCTATCTATGCAATTAGTGTTTCATCTATTCAAGAGATGAGATGCAGTAATGACATAACTCTAGAAGGATTGATTGGAAGATTATCAGCTTTTGAGTTGGATAACTTTGACAATTATTCTCCTAATCCTAACAATTTTGAGTCAGCATTCAAAGCTAAATTAAACCTTGGAAAGGTTGAAGGGAAAAAAAATTGACAATGATAGTGATGATGATTATGATGATGAGGACCTAGAAATCATTGAAGCATTACTTGCACAGAGAGCTACAAAAGGAAAAGGAAATACAAAGGAGGAATACCATTGATTTTATTTTCATGTGATGAGGTTGGTCACATTATTGCTAAGTGTCCGAACAAGGAAGACAAAGGTGAAAAAAATTTCAACAAGTATAAAGGCAAGAAAGATTACAAAAGATACAAAAGCTACAAGGAAAAAGGAAAGAAATCTTGTTATATTGCTAAAGATTCTGATAGTGATGAAGATGAAGATGAAATGGTTTACATTTCTATTAAGGATGAG
The DNA here is from genome assembly GCA_018584345.1 of Thuja plicata. Classification (NCBI taxonomy): domain Eukaryota; kingdom Viridiplantae; phylum Streptophyta; class Pinopsida; order Cupressales; family Cupressaceae; genus Thuja; species Thuja plicata. The sequence continues at coordinate 2,731,401 of MU227713.1, read as the reverse complement.
TCAGATAGTGAAGAAAATTAAAAGACAACATTATATTCTTATATTAGCAAGACTGACACTTGACTAATTGATAGTGGTTATTCTCACCACATGACTTGTGATAAAACCAAATTTGAGCATCTTGACCACTATGATGGTGTGAGTGTTAGTTTTATGAATGATGAACCCCACTATGTGAAAGGTAAAGGTTGTTTTGCTCTTACTGAAGGAATCAAATGTGATAATTCTTATTTGGTTGAAGGACTAAGGTGTAATCTACTAAGTGTGGCACAACTGAATAATATTGATTTCAAGGTAGAATTCATGAATGAAAAGGCCAAGCTATTGGGTGGTAGAGGAAACCTAGTTGTAACTGGAAGGCAAACAAAAGGTAATATATTTTATCTTGATCTCAATGAAAGTTCATGTTTTCTTGCACAAGTAAAAGAAAGTTGGTTATGGCATAAGAGGTTGTGTCATGTGAACTTTGACAACCTGATCAATATAAGTAAGAACATAAGAGTAAGAGGTATTCCTGTGATGAAGAAACCTGAACTAGCAATATACAAACAATGTCAAATTGGGAAGATGGGAAAAAATAGCTTCAAGAGAAAGAACTACAATAAAAAAGAAGTCTTGGAATTGGTGCATACTCACTCATGTGAACCAATTGGAAAAACAAGTTACACAGGTGAGAATTACTTCATTCTATTTGTTGATGATCATTCCAAAATGATGAGTGTTATGTTTCTCAAAGAAAAATATGAAGCCTTTCAGAATTTCAAATGGTACCTAGCCAGAGTTGAAAAAGAAATAGGAAAGAAACTTAAATGCTTAAGATCTGATAGAGGAGGAGAATTCATTTCCAATGAATTCAATGAGTTTTGTAATGAAAGAGGAATAAAAAGACAAGTATCTTCCCCAGGTACTCCACAACAGAATGGTATTGCAGAAAGAAGGAATAATTTCATTATGGATTGTGCAAGAACCTTGATGATTGAGAAGGATGTTGCTACCAAATACTGGAAGGAAGCCATTAGCACTACAATTCACACCTTGAACCAAGTTCAACTGAAGAAAGGTACTGAGAATACACCTTTTGAACTATGGTATGGCTATAAACCTAATGTTCATTATTTCAAAGTATTTCGAAGTAGATGCTACATCTTGAAGGAAACAAGAAATGGAAAATTTGATGTAAAAGGTGATTAAGGTATGTTTCTAGGATACTCCAGCAAAAGCAAAGCATATAAATGTTTAAATATTACTACTCATAAAGTCATAGAAAGTGTGCATGTAAATGTCGATGAGTTTTTAGAGAGAAATGAAGAACATAGCAGTAAAGAGATTGAAGACTACATAAACTTTGTGTATTATGAACTTGATACTATACCTAAGACACATGTAATGGTGATTGGACAAAAAGCATGTCAACCACTAAATTCATCAGCAAAAACCTTGTTGCAACCCGTGAAACTAGTGAAGCTAACTGAAGAAACCAAGTCACAAACAGAGGGAACCAAGTATCAAACTGAAGAAGCTGAGTCACATATAGAGGAACAAGAGTCATAGACAAAGGTACCCAAGTCATAGACAGATACAATCGAGTCTCAGATAGTGGAACCTGAGTATCAGACAGAAGAATAGGATAGAATATTTGAGCATGGTGAACATAGTGGAGCAAGCCCAGAATTAAAGAGGAAGGATCTTGTACTTGCAAAATATGTTAGAACGCATCATGCACCTGAACAAATAAATGGCGATTAGATAGAAGGTGTAATGACAAGGAGAAAAATAAAAGGTACATGTTTACCTTGTGAAATTAAACCTAGAATTGTTAAAGATGCATTGAATGATGAGAACTAGATTGAAGAAATGAATGAAGAAATTGAGCAGATAGAAAAGAACAAAACCTAGAGTACTCTTGTACCTAGACCAAAAGACAAGAATGTGATTGGTACTAAGTGGGTTTTCAGAAACAAGATGAATGAGAAAGGTGAAGTTTCTAGAAACTAAGCCAAACTAGTATATAAAGGATATGCTCAAGAAGAGGGTATTGATTATGGAGAAAATGTTTCTCCTATTGCAAGGCTTGAAGGAGTCAAAACTCTTCTGGCATATGCTACACAAAAAGGATTCAAGGTATATCAAATGGATGTAAAATTTGCATTCTTGAATGGAATTATTGAAGAGGAAGTACACATTGAGCAACCTGAAGGTTTTGTAGATCCAAAAAAAAGGAATATGGTTTGCAAATTGCACAAAGCATTGTATGGACTGAAGCAAGCTCCAAGAGTCTGGTATGAAAGATTGCATGGTTACTTGATAAGTATTGGATTTTAGAGAACTTTGAAGCAAGCTCCGAGAGCCTGGTGTGAAAGACTACATGGTTACTTGATAAGTATTGGATTTCAGAGAACTAATGACAATAGTAACTTGTACATCAAAGAAGGACCTCAGAAAAAGATACTATTAGCATAAATATTTGTTGATGACATATTGTTTACTGGATATGATGACTTATGCAGAGCATTCTTAGAAGCTATGAGTAAGGAATTTGAGATGTCTATTTTTGGTGAAATCAAATTCTTTGTTGGCTTACAAGTTTATCAGATGAAGGATGGTATCTACATTACTCAGTCTAAATACATAAAAGAGATACTAAATATATTTGGGATGGAAGAATCTAGACCAGTTGGAACACCTATGCATACTGGACATAAGCTATATAAGGATGATGATTAAAATGAGGTGAATTAGACTACATACAGATCCATGATTGGAAAACTTTAATATGCTGTTCACACTAGACCTGATATTGCATTAGCAGTCAGTATTGTTGCAAGGTTTTTAGATAATCCTAGAGAGAATTATTTGATGGCTATCAAAAGGATTCTAAGATATCTTAAAGGAACTGAAGATTATGGATTATGGTATAAGAAAGGAGGAAAATTTTATTTGAAGACTTTTACTAATGTTGATTGGATAGGAAGTGTTGATGAAATAAAGAGCACAAGTAGTGGATCACTTTTTCTTGGAAAGAGGTTAGTCTCCTGGACAAGCAAGAAACAAAACTGCATTTCTCAATCTACATCAGACACAAAGTATGTTGCTGCAGTAGTGAATTGTTCAAATATCATACGGTTCAAAAAATTGTTGTCAGGTATGAAGGTGGAAATCACAGAACCAATTATTATCTATTGTGACAACACCAGTGCTATTAACATTTCAAAGAACCCTGTGATACATACTAAGGCTAAACATATTGCAATAAAGTATCATTTCTTGAGGGATTCGGTCTAGAACAAAGCATTAAGATTGGAATATGTGAATACTAAAGAGCAAATTGCAGACATATTCACAAAACCATTACATAAGGATGCATTTTTGTATCATAGAGGAAACATGAAGGTGATTCCCCTAGTTGAGGCTCACTAAAACATAGTTTAGTGATACATCAACCTAGCTACAAAACAAACTTAACATGTTGATGTAGATATTTAGAGCTTATTGCATATGAATCAGTAGAAATAGGTACATTACAATTTCATTGGATATTTTAGTTGGTGTATTTACCATTGGTTTTGAAAGAGGGAGAGATTACTATATGTCACATTGATCAGTGAAAGAGGGAGAGATTAATGATGGAGAGATTGATGAAAGAAGGAGAACTTTATCAGAAATAGAGATTAATGTAAGAGGAAGAAATATGTATTTCAATGATTGAGGGAGTTTTGGATATGAATCAGAATGAAGCTAAAGAAATTAATAAAATTGGATGAAAATTAGAATGAAGCTAAGGACATTAATAAAATTTCATTCTCATGTCTGCTGCTCTATAATTCTTTGTATTATGACATGATGTGTTTCCATCAATGCCAAAGAGGGAGATTGTTGATGACAATTATTCAATTGTGTATTGTCATTGATGTTTACACAAGTATAGTGATGTTTACACAAATGTCTAATCCTATCCAAGCACAATGAGTATCTGCCCAGATCTCTTGGGCATTGAAGATGACCAAAGTGATTCTTAGTTCTAACCGAGTTCACTCGGGCATTACAGTGTTGGTCGGGCGTTGAAGGATTTCAGTGTTGACCGAGTAAAATAGTTAGTGTAAGCTGACTAATATTGGTTTATATTTTATGGTTAATTAGTCATATGTAGCCAGCATACATGAGTTTTATTATTTATTTGGAAGGATATCAAGGTCGACTTGACAAGGCTTATCATATATATATATA
>MU227713.1:2673700-2715187 GCA_018584345.1 Thuja plicata | reverse complement strand
TAGATTTGATGCTCTCCAAAATCATCCTCCCAAATGAGGAAAATGAGGTCCAATTTATAGAAAACCATGGAAAGAGAGTGAAGAGTTTCTTGAAAAGAAACAGTTGTCTCTTCATTCCCTCTTGAGATAAAAAAGCAAAGATTATTTAAATAAAAGGGTGAATTATTGCCACATAAGTTTCCTTTCACATGGAATTATGGAATTCCTTTTTGAGGATAATTCACCCAATAATTAAATAACCTTTCAATCACTTTTATGTATATTAGCTAAAGGGGGTGGAATTGATTTAATTAAAAGCACTTAAGACTTTAGGATTAAATCAATTAATCATAGGGGTTTTTTAGCTAATAAACTTTGAGAATTCAGGAATTAGATGTAATGTCAGATTTATGTAAATTTGGGTTTTCTGCATTTGAAACTTAGTCAATTAAAGTCAATCAGGAGAAGAATTTGCCTAGTACAATAGGACTTCGAAGATGAGAAAATTGAAGGAATGCACCAAAATTGATTGGATTATTAGGTGCCAATTTTGGGGTGTTACATTTTTCCCCTCTTTGAATTGATGTGCGAGCAACACATTGATTCAAAGAACAGTCTGAAGTGAAGATCAGAATCGGGGTTAGATTGCCCCAATGTCCACTGATAGCTAATAAAGATCTAGGACTATCTTCAGGATCAGGGTTAGATTTCCCCAATACGAAGGTTAGCCCTCTGAGATCTAGGTTAGATTTCCTAGATAATAGTTTAAAGATTTTTTTGAGAGTCATCTTCATAATGAAGTGTAACTTTCATAATACCCAATGAGATTTCAAGAATCATCTCCATAACGAAGCTTGATCCTTGAGGATCTGAGTTGGATTGCTTAGATACATAGAACGATAGATGACTAGATGTGAGATCATGGAATATCCAATTTTGACCATAAGGTACGAAAAACTGAGTATGCCCCAAGTGATGAGATGCCCCTAGCGATGGGGACTTTTGATTCAGATCAGACTGATTCAAGAATAATGCAAAAAGATTCAATGATGCAATCATCCTACCCCCTCGGGAGCAAAATCAAAAGATGACACATCATAATGATGAGAGCGAGAAATCACAGAAAAAGATAGATCAAGAGAGAGTAGAATCAATTTAGAGCGATTGAGAGGTCCTATTGATTAGGTTTAACCATAGTTGACCAAAATTGACTAGAGTTGACTTTGGTGAAAAGATTGCAGAAGCCAAGAAAATGATAACAAAAGATAATCCTAACAAGAGAGCGACGCCAGAAAGACAACTGCACAAGCATATATAGAAGTGTCAGATTTCAATTTTGATTATAAAAATTGATTGAGCATATAGATGAAGATAGAGAGAGAGGATCGAACACTCATGGAGTCGAGAAGAAACCATGATGAAAAATGAGGACCTTTGAATAATGAGAAGATAATGAAGAGAGCACAAAAACTACCACAATGCAAGCCTAAAATGCGAATGCAAGCCTACCATGCAAATGCAAGCCTAAGCTAAATGTGATCCTAGGACTTTGGTTGTTGGACTCATCGTATTTATCATCATCGGGTGCTTTTGGATCATCGGAGTCAATATAATCCTTACTAGTGCCGCTGCAACCATAAGAATATGAATATGACTTTCATCGGATAAAATATAGGAAATGAACATAAGCACCGAGGCACAAAAGCCAAGGTGACCTGAACATTATTTCTAGTTTGATATAGTAAAATTTCACAAGTAAACAAACATAGCAATAACAGTCAAGGAGATAGTTTCGACCTCCCCTTGGCGTAAAAATAAACAAGATCGAGGGATGTGAGGATTTTCCACCTTAATATAGAAGCTCTTATCACATACACCCTATTTATTTGACATTGCCAGATCATCGAAACCACACCAACAAGTAGTAGATAGAAAATATCAATGAAATTCATGAGAACATATAGCATACCAAGAGAGAGTCAATCATATCTCAGCATGTTTCAAGGCCTACGAATGTGTCTATGTTTTAGGGTGTTGAAAAACACCGTTGTGCTTGTGAGTGCAATGTGTTTGATTGCTATCGAGAGATGTTTACATCGTGAGATATCTAAGATGTGTTGAAAAACACAGATGTGTCCAAAGAGAGTGTTGAAAAACACTATTTGATTAAGGTGTTGAGAAACACCAGTTTGTGCCAGTAGAAAGTTGTCCTTTGACAAGATTACTGACTCAAGTGTAAACTGAAAAGCGATCGAAGTGGGGAGCCATGCCCCCAAGTAATGAATAGATCGAAGCTAAACAAACAAATAGTGAAATGATGGGAGAAATCTCAACAATATAGTGACAGTAGGGAGACTCAGTGAGAACCACTGGTGACTGTCGTGAGAGAGATTCTCAAGTGAGAAGATCGATAAAGAGATTGAAGCATCAACAGGTAGATGCAGTGAGATCCACTAGTGACTGATGCGAAAGAGAGTCTCAAGAAGATACAAAGTGCTACGAAGCATCGGTAGGCAGATGCAGTGAGATCCACTGGTGACCAATGCAAAAGATAGTCTCAAGAAGAGACAAAGTGTTACGAAGCATTAGTAGGAAGACACAGTGAGATCCACTGGTGACTGATACAAAAGGAGAAGGAACTCCACAAGATAGGACAATGCCCCCTAGACCAGGAACATGCCCTCAAGTGTGACCAATTTCAATCCATGTGAGGTTGAGAAAAATCTCAAAGATGACTGAAAGCAGAAGCACACTAAAGCAGGAAAGCGAACTGAAGTAGGAAAGCAGAAGATTTTTAGTCTTTTTAGAGATTTTACAATTTTTTTTTTTTTAGATTTTAGAATTTTTACAATTTTTAGAATTTTTAAAGATTACTCGATCTCAAGCAAGATCACATTGGTATGCCCTCAATGCCTATTGAGGTGTAGGACATTGCAAATGGATTAGAAAGCTGATGTATGAGACGAATAGGCAATGATGGATGAAGAGGGTGAATGCAACCCTCAAAGACAGTCTCCTCAAGATTACCCAAGCTAGGGAAAAAAAATAATATAGCAATGTAGGCTCATGGGGTAGTGTTGGAGAGCATATAGGATAATGACCTAATGTCATGAAAAGCATGTGGTCCAAAAGAGTGGACATGTCAAGAGACTTTTGAGAAATAGTTTTTCAATTTTGATCAAAACCAAGGTGTCAAATTTGGATAGGACATAGCTATGAAAGCATAATTAGTATAAGGGGTGATGGAGGTATAAGTGAATGTTTTGGATTATGATAGGATGCTCAAAGATAGGAAGGATAGGCTTGGGATAAGCAAGATCATGATAGGGTAGCATGCAAAAGTGAATAGGTTGATGGAAGGGATCATGAATGTCAAGATACACGTGTGTTCAAGGATAAGCTCAACCTTGTCAAGATCAGCAAAAGGAACATGGATGTTCATGAGCTAGCTGGATGTACAATATTAAATATAAGATGAGATGGAAGGAACTTGCACTCAAGTGAAGAGTTCAAGTGGGAGGAATTATGCATGATGCCTGTTTGCCAAGTTTTCATCATGGTACTTATCCAAGGCACCAAAAGAAGTGGTTTTCACCATAGGATGAATTGATTTCTCTTTACTTTTGCTACCAAGGTGCCTATTTACCAGGTTTTCACCAAGGCACTTTTTCATTTTTTTATTTTTTTTTATTTTTTTATTTTTTTGTATTTTTTGAATTTATGTAGGAACTTTAAGCTTCTTGCTCTTTAGATGGTTCTCCTTCAAAGGATATGCTATGAGGGGCCAAGGCCACTAAAAATATGCTCAAAGATGTTGATAGGAAGATGAAATGGAGGATAAGGAAGGTGGAGGCCAAGATTTTATGCAATGGATTGGATGAGAGAGAAAGAAGGAATGTAAGGACCCAATATGGAAGGATAGTAGGTGACAAGATCAACATTGACACACTCCTCGAAGGGTAGTGGACGAATGGAGGAAAAGTGGATGGAATAGCTTGAGATGTTGATGGATGAGTGGATATGAATCTTGGTACGTGAGGACCCAAGATGGAGTTAGAAGATGGGAGATGTTTAGATGGAGATGAAGTGGAAGACTTTGGAAGCTTGGATGCAAACTTTGATTGTTCCTTTTGGTGTTAGTCTTTTAAGAGAGACTTGGGAATCCACATAACTTTTTCTTTTCTTTTTGTATCCAAGTCCTGAGAAGAGACTTGGGAACTCATATAGAATTTGATTTTCTATTTGCATCAGATGATGTAGAACGCAATTCATTCATAATGGATTTAGGAACCCATATTTTCTTTGATTGGGTTCTTTTCTTAGTGGACCTTTGTGGTCTCTTGAATATTTCCTTTTTCTTTGTATTCACGTGTCGATTAGATTGGACATAGTGATCTTCATATGTATGTGGATTATTGTATTCCTGATTTCTTTGTTTGACATCCAAATTGCTTCCAGAAGACTTAGGAATTGTGGATGAATAGGGCCAATATGACTGGTTCATATGAATTGGGTGATAGGGATAATTCAAGGATGTATGTCTTTCTTGATCTTGATAGGAGAAAGGGTAAGTGGATGAAAAGCTAGTATTGATAGGCATGGTAGATGGAGGGATAGAAGGACCCAATATAGATGGAAGGTTTGATGGTCTCAGCTTTGGGATATAAGGACCAAGGATAGATTTAGAGGATGGAGAAGATTGGTGCTTACATTTGAATGGAGGGATATAAAGTGTGGAGGGGATATCAACATCTTTAGAGTGAGATGCATGACCAAGGCACTTCTCTTTTGAATTTAACTTTATTTCAATAGCTGCATGAGTAGCTTTGATAAGAGAAATTTTGATAGGAGCAGCTGAAGCTTTAGGGGATTTATTTTTCTGCAAGGGATTTGGAGGAACAATTTTTTTTGGATGTGGATATGGAAGAGCATGACAAAGAGATGAAGGGATGCTCTAATCTTGACAAGGATCTTTAGACTATGTATAAAGGGTACCTTTCTCTTGATTTTCAATAGGTTCATTATAGATGGTAGAAAGGATATCTTGATCTTGCTTGGGAGATGGAGGATGTTCTTGGAAGTGATGGAAGGGGATGATAAAATTATCATGGGATTACTGAGATATGTGACACTGGTCAACCATTGGATTAAGATGGAGGGTGTCTTGATCTTGATCATAACTAATATTTGTTTCCTCACAATGTGGAATCTTCTCTTGACATGAATCCATTTCTAAGGATGAGGTAGGAGTTTTGATCTGCATATGGGATTATTGACACACTGATGGGCAGCCATTTGGGATAGGAATGATAAGCCTCAAAGCACATGGAAGCTTTGGGTCTATGATCTTTGAAGCCTGAGAAGGACTTGTAGTCGTATGCGGGTTAGCTTGGATCTCTTTTAGAGGTAGTCCTTGAGGGTAAACATACTCATCATTAGGTTCAGTTTTTGACAGAGCTGATGAAGCTTTAGGAGATGGAGGAATGGTGGATGAAGTAGATGTGAGATGGGAACCATTTCTAGACATAGGTTCCTAATATTGATCATGCTTGAGATTTGTATCTTCACTAAGTGATTCATTAGGATTTTCCACTTCGATTATTCCATCATCTATGAGATCTTGGATTTTGTGTTTCAACTCCATGCAAGATGAAGTTTCATGCTTATTATGCACAATAGTTACTAAAGAAGGTGGATCCAATTAACATGATTTTAGGCAATGTATTGAGGTCATTCTCAAGAAAATCTTCCAATGCAGATTCATAAGATTATCCCAAAGGAGTAAAGACTCTCTTTAAAGGATAATTAGACACTTCTTGACTTGCAATATATTTCTTTTGCGGATTGAAAGGGATCTCATATGATGTTGTCATGGCTTCCTCTACATGTTCTTGATCAAAGTTGGGATTGTCATAAAACTAGTCTAGATCAAAATTGGGATTGTCATCAAATGGTTCTTGATCAAAGTTGGGATTGTCATAAAATGGTTCTGGATCAAAATTGGGATTGTCATCAAATGGTTCTTGATCAAAGTTGGGATTATCATACCAAGATTTATCCATGTTGGAAGAAAGTGGAGAAACGTGAGAATCCTTTTCCCTCTTTAATCGTTGGAGTTCAGATCCCAAAGTTCAAAGTTGTTTCCATAAAGTTTCCCTAAGAATCTCGTCTTTGGTTTTAAACATTGTAAAATTGTCTTGATACGCTTGCTTGTAAGGATCAGCCGATTTGCAACTTGAGACAACTAGTTTTAGTCTACAGACAACGTGGGAACAAACAATCAAATCCCATAAAAGAGGCAGATAAGGCAGATAAACAAACTCAGTTTTCAAGGTAAAGACCTGATTTTGAGACACAGTGAGAACTGTTCTCTAATAAGATATCTAGGCTTAGGATAGTTTTAATATGATATAAATCAGCAATCTCTGTTTCAAGGTGACAAGCACTCGTTTAAAAACATGAAGTTTCAATCAAGTAGTGACACAAACAGTAGTCAAAAATAATTCCACCAAGGACAAAGCAACTTGGTAGAAACATGAGAGTCTTTCTTTGATGATAGTACAGATAGTTTAAGACTCAAGAACAAACACTCAATTATCCCTACAAAGAAAATTGGTTGAGAAGACAAAATCTGTGCCCTGCTGTCTTATGCGTATGCATGCACCTCACACAGTAGTATCACCCTCGAAAGAGTGCCCGTGTTTTTGGTGTTTCCAAGGACCAAGTATATATGTTTGAAGGTAACCCTTAAACAAAGGCCAGCATCATATACCAATTCAAACATCTAGGTGCATACCTATGTCGATAATCTAGGGGAGAGATTCTTCCCTCTCCCTATGCACAGATTATGCCTCCTTTTGGAGGTGAACCAGGTAGGCATCTAACTAATAGAGTGTTTAATAGGCTTCCATTCACAATAACCTCTGGTGCCTTTGATACAAAGCTGGGGCCTTGTAGCCACACCAACACTTGTAAGTCACACACCCTTGCAAGCAAGGCTAGGAGTGGTGCCGCTCAGTATGAAAAACAAGGCTTTCTCATGATGCTAGTCGAAATCAATGAGAAAGAAGTTACTATGGATTTGGAGTCTTTAGACTACAACAAAGAAGACTTTATTAGATTAAGGTGGAATCACTGGTGAAAGGTATGTACTCACTTGGGTCGTTCTCGGAGGTTCAACTTTTGACAGGCCCTCTAAAGGTGACTCAACTTGGTTTGGATTCAAGGGTTTGATTTTATGATTCTCTCAATGAGAGAAGAACATACTTCTCTACCTTTTCACCTCACCCAAACACATCAAGCATGTTCATCACTGAGATAGTTTCACTCCACCAAGTCCATAAGTCTTTGGGTTTCTGATTCTCTTAAAGAGACAAGAGCATAATCCCCTAACAAGTAGAAGTGCTAAAGATTCACTTATCTTTCTTTGATTCCCCAAGTATCCATCATGCTAGCAACATCTGGGTCTCAGATTCATCCATGGGAATCACTTCCATGTAATGAAGAGCCTATTATGCTACTTTTCTATTGGGTTCCTTACAAAATTTTAACAAAGCCCTATTTAGACTATGTGAATGAAAAATAGTAAACAAACATGATGTTTTAATAATGTCTTTGACTATCATCCTACAAGTAAACTGTTAGAAAGTTTTGATCTTTGGCAAGCGAACCTGCAAACCATTGTTATGCTACAATAGAAAACCAGAAATAGAAAAATCAGAGCAGAAAAAGATGTTAGAACAGAGAAACAACAAATTGAAAATTCTAGATTTTAAATGTCTATCTGTCAAAGTTCGCATGAGAAAGTGCTTCGACGCGTGCAAGAAAGTACATCAACACACATGAGATTTATGTTTTCTTGCATGAGAAAGTGCTACTAGGAGCAAATCTTTGCGTGGATCGATGCAAAAATTTGCATGAGACTCTATACCAGTGCAGTATGGACGTACGATAGAGCTCAAAAAACATAGTCAAGAATTTTGAAAATGAGGCCAAAAATTGTTTTTTCCGCCCCGCGGTGGGCGCCAAAATGTTATATGTTGAATGTGGACCTCTAAATTTGGCACAAACACAACATATTGTTTACATAATCGTTCAATTCACAAAGACAAACATAAATTGTTTGTTCTGCAAATTTGATTGAGGTGACTTGTTGCCTCCTAATCAATTGGGGATGTTGAGTTTACCCTCAGAACGAGAGCCAACAACCCGAACATTGCTAATATGGAGGATTTCTAGAATGCCAGAAAACGAAGAATTGCCATTAATCTTATGAAATCTGCAACTAGTCTATGAGAGAAATGCTCTTAATCCATGAATTGAGTGGCAATTAAGCTCTGAAAGTCAATTGCAACTAATCTAAGAATGAATTGCAACTAAGCTATGGAAGAAAAACGCCATTAATCTAAGAAAATCAAATGCTCTTAATCTAGAAATGAGAGTGCTTGTAATCTAGGAAAGAAATTGCCTTTAAGCTAGAATTGAATTTGCCACTAATCTAGAAAGATTGAAAGCATCAAATTGAAATGTTAGATATAGAAATGAATCATAAATGAAAGCATCATATCTTCAATTCCAATTAAAAATAGCCTAAAAAATAAATATAGATTTGATGCTCTCCAAAATCATCCTCCCAAATGAGGAAAATGAGGTCCAATTTATAGAAAACCATGGAAAGAGAGTGAAGAGTTTCTTGAAAAGAAACAGTTGTCTCTTCATTCCCTCTTGAGACAAAAAAGCAAAGATTATTTAAATAAAAGGGTGAATTATTGCCACATAAGTTTCCTTTCACATGGAATTATGGAATTCCTTTTTGAGGATAATTCATTCAATAATTAAATAACCTTTCAATTCCTTTTATGTATATTAACTAAAGGGGGTGGAATTGATTTAATTGAAAGCACTTAAGACTGTAGGATTAAATCAATTAATCATAGGGGTTTTTAAGCTAATAAAATTTGAGAATTTAGGAATTAGATCTAAGGTCAGATTTATGCAAATTTGGGTTTTCTGCATTTGAAACTCAGTCAATTAAAGTCAATCAAGAGAAGAATTTTCCTAGTACAATAGGACTTCGAAGATGAGAAAATTGAAGGAATACACCAAAATTGATTGGATTATTAGGTGCCAATTTTGGGGTGTTACAATAGTTGTTCTAACCAAACCACTAGTTGAATAATAGGACTATATGTGTCCTAAGGTGTGTGTTAGGTCTTTGGGGAAGGTCTTTTCAAGTTTGTTTGGTCTTTTAAGAGACAAGTGCCAAATTGGACCCTAATTGCCAATGTTGTGGCAATGGTGTGAATCAAGCACATAGGGGTCAAATTTAGAAAGAAATTTTTTTAGGACCTAAGAGAGGTAGGAATGATCTACCTAAGTCTATTATGATGTGTTCATAGTCTTAGAACAAATTTTAGAATGTATTTCCTAAAATTGTGGAAAGTTGTCAAAAATGTCAATGTTGTCATTGGCAACATTGACAACAATTATGCAAGAAGAGCATTTTTGATGAAATAATTATTGTAACTATCTGAAACCATCAAATTAGGGATGGGGAAAAGTATAAGAGGCCTTCCTCGACCTCTAAGCAAGGTTGGTGAAAATTTTGAATATACATAATTTTCTGTGTGCATTTTCAGAGCGATTTTAGTGAGTTTTCTTGATTACAGTAGTTAGATGGATTAGATCTTAGTCTATAGCCACTGATTAATGTAGGGTAGGTTATTTTGAGATTCTATGTGGATTTATTTTGTGAAGTTGTAGTGCTTGTATTGGATTAGTTAAATTCTTTGTGTTTTGCCCTGTCACTAGTTTGAACCAGGCATGTTGGACAAATGGGGTCTTAACTCAACTTGCCACTGTAGATTATGTACAGGATCTTGGCATGGGTGAGGAGACTCCATGTAAATTATTTTTATAGAAGGAGGGGCCCAAGAAAGTAGTTTTTCTATTTTTGCAATGATTCCCTAGGTGAGCTTGCTGGGTGTGGCTAGGCACTGAGAAACATTGCAAGTGATGGGAGGTTTGAATGCATTGGTGGCTTCAAGAAAATCTCATGGAGGGATAGAGTAATGTGTGAAAGACCTCCAATTTGAAGGAGAAGGTTGGAGGAGTTGTTTGGTGTGTTGAAAGAACACTCTTGTGTTTAGACTGTCAATAAGCCCTAAAAACCTAATTTTTATGCATGATTATAGGAAGGATAGTACAGAAAACTTGAGGATTGGGGATCTTGAAAATATCAAAGTACTTGATAAAGAGTGTGTGAATCCTAAACCCTTTTGGAGGCTTGTGTGGGAAAATTTCAAGTTATCTTTAAAAAGGCAAGAAAAAGGCCTAATTGGTTTGTAGCCCTATTTGGGTTGAGAAGGGTGCACTTTGAAGCACTCGATTGATATATGTTTGTGAATGGTGTATGAAAGGGTTAAAATGGAACCAGGGGAGGTCTTGATGACCTATCCTTCCATGGAGATAATTCTTAAGAGGAATTGAGACAACTCTTGGAGATTGAGACTAGGAAAGACCTAGTTAATTTGTGTTGCAGAATGGAGCAATTTTTATCAGTACTATTGGTGTACACTAGGTGAAAGGTTAGGATATTGTGTCAAGATACCTAAGGAGAATAGGGTTGAGTATAGAACCCTATTAGGTCAATAAATTTTCCTAAGAGACCCTAGAGGAGAATAGGGTAGAGAGAAAACCTAGGTGTGTTACATTAGAGTGGTATCAGAGCCCCAAAAGATTTGGGATTGTATATGTCAGAGGTGGAATCTTGTGGATCTACAGACATGGTAACAAATGTAGAGTTTTTTAGGGACATGGATGAGAAAAAGGAGAGGAATAGATTCCTTAAAGAGGCCCTAGTAGAGATAAAGCTATAACTACAAGAAGTAGTGGATGCAAGAGATCAAGGTAGAGAAGGTGAAACAAGTGATAGAGGGAAGCAAAAGGTTGAAGAGTATGATATTATCCCTGAACCAGACCTTGTGATGGAGCAAGAACCATTCTTGAAAGCCATCAAGGAATTTGGTGGTAAATCCTTAGAAGGCATCCCATTGTTTAGTGGGAAAATGCACATTGAAACAGTGTTGGAGTGGATTGAAGGGATGGAGAATCACTTCTAGTGTGAAGGAATAATAGATGCACAAAAGTTTAAGGTGGCTAAGTCAAGGCTAAGGGGATCAGCCCTAACATGGTGGAAGTACCTGGAGGATGAAAGAGTCAGACATGTGAAGCAACCTATAGCAAATTGGAAAGCAATGGTAACTAAGATGAAAGAGAAATTTTTACCAGAAGACTATGAGATACAACTCCATAAAAAGAGGCAAGGATTGAAGCATAAAGATATGGATGTAGCCTCCTATATAGAATAATTTCAAAGACTCTGGCTTAGGTCAAAGAAACAAGAAGAAGAGATAATCAGAGTGTCTAGGTATCTAGGTGGGTTGAAATGGAACATCCAAGAAGAGATTAGCTTGTGGACCCCCACTACTGTTCAGAGATGTCAACAAATAGCTCTCAAGGTTAAAGAGAAGAATAGAAAGAAGAGTGACTCTAATTTGAAGGGTAGAGGTAGAGGGAGAGACCAAAGAGGATAGAGAGGAGGCTACAAAGGCAGGGGAAGTGAACAAAGAAGCCAAGGTGAAAGTAGATTGACAGAGCACACCATTGAATCCACACCAAGAGGTGGTTATGGCAGAGGTTGAGGTAATCAAAGTGGATCTAGTAGGGGAAGAGGAGGTAGAAACAAATCCTATTTTGTAAATATGAAGTGCTACAATTGTGGATAGACTGGTCATCCAGCATATAGGTGTCCTGATAAGCCTACTGCATCCAATAATGACAAGAGGGTAGCTTATGTTCAAGAAGACACTTCTAGTGTCAAGGCACCTGATGTTGATCATATAGAATCTAAGATGGGTAAGAATCTGATGTTTAGAAGGGTATTAATCAGGAAGCCAGTGAAGGACGAGCCTAAGTAAAGGAGGGCATTGTTTAGGATCAGATGTAAGATCCTTGGGAAAGTCTACAAGGTGATAGTAGACTCTGGATCTACTGATAATATAATATCAGAGGAGGTATTTACTAAACTAAAATTAACCAAGATGTCCCATGTGAACCCTTACAAGGTGACTTGGCTTAATAAGGGACAGAGTGTGTTAGTAAATGAGCAAACATGGGTAGAGTTCTCTATAGCAAGCTACAAGGATAAATTACTTTGTGACATCCTACCAATGGATTCTTGCCACTTGTTGTTAGGAAGACCCTGGAAATACAATAGAGAGGTAGTGTATCATGGAAAGGAGAATTCCATATCCTTTAAGAAGAATGGTAAGACATTTAAAATAAAGTCTTTATTGGAGGATGAAGAGCCATAGTCTAAGACTCCTACTATGTTATTCTGCAGTGGAAAGGAGTTTGTAAAAGACATCAAGGAAGAGGCAAGTGCAGGGTATGCCATTTTGTTAAAGCCCTAGGAGGAAGAGAAGATAGTTAAGGATATAGTACCCAAGAAGATTCAGACTCTACTTGACAAATACAATGATATAGTCAGTGATGGGACTCCTGCAACTTTCCCTCCTAAGAGAGTGATTAGTCATCAAATTGACTTCATACCTGGTGCCTCATTACCTAATAAAGAAACTTATAAGCTAACCCCTGATCAAAATTTAGAGGTAGCTAGACAAGTCCAATAATTATTGGACCAAGGCTTGATTAAAAAGAGTATCAGCCCATGTGCAGTCCCTATGGTGTTAGCATCAAAGAAGGGTAGAAAGTGGAGATTATGTACTGATTCAAGGGAAATTAACATAATCACCATAAAATATAGATTCCCAATCCCAAGGATAGAGGATCTTATGGATTGCATAGGTGGGGAAATGTATTTCACAAAGCTAGATTTGAAAAGTGGTTATCACCAAATCAGGGTGAAGGAGGGAGATGAGTGGAAGACAACATTCAAAACAACTAATGGGTTGTATGAATGGCTTGTGATGCCATTTGGTCTCACCAATGCTCCTAGAACACTCATGAGGCTCATGAATGAAGTGCTTAAAGACTTCACATGTAAGTTTGTGGTGGTCTATCTTGATCACATAATGATCTATAGCAGAACAAAGGAGGACCACATCAAGCATGTTGAATCAGTGTTGAAGAAGTTGCATGAAGAGAAACTAGCTCAATTTTATAGGAAGTTCATTAGGAATTTTAGTGGTATATGTGCACCATTGTTGGAAAATATTAAGGGTGGAAGTAAGGCTAATTTTGGATGGAACTAAGAAGCTGGAAAGTCATTTGAGATGTTGAAAAGAGAATTAGCTACACAACCTGTCCTAACATTGCCTAGTTTTGATAAGTTATTCACTATTGAATGTGATGCAAGTGGCATAGTAGTAGGAGGTGTGTTAAGTAAAGAGGGAAGACCAGTGGCCTTCTTTAGTGAGAAGCTGAATGAAGCTAAGAAGAAATACTCTTCTTATGACCTAGAATCATATGCTCTAGTGCAGTCATTACGAAAGTGGAGACACTATATTTTACCTAAGGAATTTGTGGTGTTTATTGAAAATTAGGCCCTTAGCTACATTAATACACAAGAGAAGTTGAGTAATAGGCATCTAAAATGGATGGAATATCTCCAAGCCTTTAACTTTACCATCAAGCATAAGAAGGGTTAGTTGAATAAAGTTGCTGATGCACTGAGTAGGAGACTATTGACAGTCCAAGAAGTTCAGTTGAACAGTATAGGCATAGAGATTTTTAAAGACCTCTATCAAGAAGATGAAGATTTTGGTGAGGCATACCAAGTGTGCCATGATTTTCAGAACCACTTCCATAGCAAATTATTTGAGTTCACATTGTAGAATGGATTTTTATTTAGAGAGAACCAGTTATGTGTGCCAAGGCGTTCTATGAGGATGAATCTCATACAAGAAAAGCATAATGGATCTATGAGTGGACACTTTGGTGTAAACAAGACCTTGGAGTTAGTACAAAGGTTTTATCATTGGCCTAAGTTGACAAAATATGTCACTAAATATGTGGAATAGTGTGTAGTATGCATGAAGGCAAAGGGAGGTAGCAGCAATGTAGGTTTGTATCAACCCTTACCTGTCCCAAACAGACCTTGGGAGTGTGTGAGCATGGACTTCATAGTGGGTCTACCAAAGACTAAGCAAGGCTATGATAGTATATATGTAGTAGTTGATAGATTTAGTAAGATGGGGCATTTCATTCCATGCAAGATTACTAATGATGGTAGTCACATAGATTATCTTTTATTTAAAGAACTTGTAAGGATTCATGGACTACTCTTAAGCATTGTATCTGATAGGGATGTTAAGTTCATGAGCTATTTTTGGAAAACATTACGGAATAGATTGGGTACAAACTTATCTTTTGGATCAGCATACCATCCTTAGACTGATGGTCAAATGGAGGTGGTCAACAGGGTGTTGGGTAACCTATTGAGGTTCCTAACCAAAGAATATGGTCAGACATGGGATGTAGTCATACCTTAGGCAGAGTATGCCTATAATGATAGTAGGAACATGATGACAAGGAGAAGCCCATTTTAAATAGTTTATGGGATGCATCCTAGGGGATTTTGTGAGCTTAGTGATCTTGGAGGAAGGGATTACAATAGTGGGCATGCTGAGGACTTCACCGACACTATGAAGGATGTCCAGGAGCAGGTCAAGAAAACTATACATGACAGTTAGCAAAAGTTGATGGACAAAGTGGATGAGAAGAGGAAAGATATCCAATTTCAAGTAGGAGACTATTTTATGGTTCATTTGAACAAGTCAAGAATGTATAAGGGAGTCCCTACTAAGTTGTAGATGAAGAGAATAGGACCATGCAAAGTCCTAGCTAAATATGGGGCTAATGCCTACAAGATAGACTTACATTCTGATTTGAATATATGTTCTACTTTCAATGTGCAGGACCTAGTGTAGTTTAAAGGTCCATTGAATGAGATCAATCAACATAATCAAAGCATTTAGAGTGATGTAGACCCTAATGTGGTGTCTACCAAACAACAATTGACAGTTGATGATGCAGAGGTACACAAATTCAGGGTAAGAATGGGTTCAAAAGGTTAATAAACCATTCAGTCCTATCATACCCACACCTTAAAATGGTTATGAAACCCTCTCAAATAAAATCCTAAGACCTACCCAAGGTCAAACCCAAATAACATGGAAAACACAAGTTCTTGCTTTCAAACTTGACTGCAAGAGACACTTCACCAATTTGGCTCAAATAGAGAAAACCACAAAAATCACTCCCTTTTCCCAAAATAACTTTTGGAACACTTAAAAGGACTCCTCACAACATAAAATCCACAATTGGTTAGCCTCTCCAAAAACCACAACACCAAAAATGCAATATTATACCTACTAGGCTACGTGGTCTCTTAACAACAAAATGGATGATACCTTATTATTTATCCAAAGGACCTGACAAAAAAAAAAGTATGATTCAAATTCCTTTTTGATGTTTGATCAACTCCAAAAGGCATAGGTCTTCCACCTACTCTGTCAACACTAAACCCTTACAATCTTCACAGGCCTAATTGGCCAAATTAGGCTTGGTTAACACTACAAGTGATCAATTATGGGTGCATAGGCATGAAAAAATGTTTGGAATTGGTTTATTTACCTTATTAAAGTTTTCTTTCACAAATAGACAGGTCCATTAGATCATTTCATCCACTTTCTCCTCTTTTCACTATCTTGACAGACTGAATACATAGAGATATTCAGCCTAGGGCTCGCTCAAAACCACACCAAACAGAATCCTAAGAAAAATTAATTTTAGATTATTATAGTACATGGTCATACCTTTTAAAATCCAAAAGGGATAAGAATTCCATCCATGGAGTTGCAAGATATGATCCATTCTTTATTTCAGCCTCTAAAAATCAAGGTTTTAAGACTATTTTTAGAAAAATGCCTCTAACGTCCACAAAACTTAATGAAAAATGATCACACCAGATTCAAATGAAATATAGTTCAGATATATATCCATCCATACAGGTTATGAACACTATATAACCCGTAAATAGGCCGTACACTTTGAAACAATGCTCAGAATTCTATTTTTTTCATAAAAATGACTTTGCCCGTACATGAAAATCATCCAAAATGTTCCAACCCCATGGAAAATGATTTGAGAAGCCTAAATAGGCTTTCCACCAACTATCCAAACCATCCATGAGGATTTTTTATAGTTGGGAACAACTAGAACAACTAGTTTTTGAAAGATACATAATTGCTATCATAAACAAAATGCTGTCACGCCAAAATCAACATTAAAGTAATGTAAAGTTCAGCATTATGGAAAAGGTCACCTCCTAAACTAGAAAATTGGTAACTCAAAGTTGATTATGTAAAAATCAATGAG
Source organism: Thuja plicata (assembly GCA_018584345.1). Taxonomy (NCBI): domain Eukaryota; kingdom Viridiplantae; phylum Streptophyta; class Pinopsida; order Cupressales; family Cupressaceae; genus Thuja; species Thuja plicata. The sequence continues at coordinate 2,698,807 of MU227713.1, read as the reverse complement.
CTTCTCCATGATAAACTCCTATCACAAACTCTTAACACAAGACATACTATATCCTAACTCCTATCAAAAACTTGATTAGATCCAATGGCCTAAGGCACTCAAATTTTATAAACATGACCTTAGAGTCCTTGACCAAAAAAGAGGATCAAAAGAAACACACCAAAAATAGGATGAAAACTCAATCCTTTATTACAATGAAAAAATTACTAAGAACATGAAGACTTGTAGAACTTACCAAGGTGCCCTACACCATGCTCCACAAGAGTAAAAGAACTCAAGTCCCTTGAGTTGGAATGGTGTCAAACTAAAAACTTGCCTTCTCAATGGCCTCCTTAGCCATCCATGTATCCTCCTCAAGGGGTTTATATTTCCACTTGACTAGATAATCATAGTATACCTGCCTCCATGTTTTCTTGAGCACTCTCGTGCCAAGAATGCACTCAATCTCCAAAATGGGTGGAGGTGGAAAATCTTTGAGTAATTCTTCATGTTGATCCTTTATCTCACTTGCAACACAATCACCATCCACAAATCCTTTGAAAGGATACAAATTAGCCACATTAAAGATAGGTAACAAACCAACATGAGAAGGTAAATCAACCTTATATGCATTGTTGCCATATTTGTTCAAGATTCTACAAGGGCCAAGTTTCTTCATCTTCAACTTGGTGTATTTTTTCCTTGGGTAACCTCTCCTTATTCAAATGTACCATGACCAAGTCACCCACCTTGAATTGCAAATCTCTTCTTTTCTTATCAGCATGGGCCTTGTATTTTTTAGTGGTATATTTTAGCCTTTCCCTTACCTGGTCATGAATATCTTTCATTACTTTTGCAAAATCCTCAGCCAAAGCACTCTTCTTATCAATTTCACTAACCTCTCAGAGTTCCATGATTCCCCTAGGATGCATACCATAAACAATCTGAAATGGAGTCATACCTGTACTTCTATTGATGGAATCATTATATGAAAATTCTTCCTAGGTGAGGATAGTATCCCAACTCGATCCATGTTCTTGTGTGAGACACCGTAAGAGGTTTCCAAGGGACCTATTAATGACTTCAGTCTTCCCATCAGACTATGGATGATACACTGAAGACAATGCAACATTAGTACCAAGTTTCTTCCACAAAGTCCTCCAAAAATGACCAATGAATTTAGGATCCCTATCGGATACAATGGACATAGGCAAACAATGAAGTCTAACTACCTCCTTGAAAACCAATCCAGCAACATGTGATGCATCATGAGTAACCTTACAAGGTATGAAGTGAGCCATCTTTGAAAATCTGTCCACAACTACATATATGTTGTCATAACCAGATTTAGTCCTTGGAAGTCCAATCACAAAGTCCATACTTATCAATTCCCACGGTTTGGAAGCAATATGAAGGGGTGTATAGAGTCCTACATTTGATGTGTGACCCTTGGCTCTTTGACAAACAAGACAAGTCTCCATAAACTTTCTTACATTAGTTTGTAGTTTGGGCCAAAAGTAGAATCTCCTCACCAACTCCAATGTCTTATCTACACCAAAATGACTTGCTAGAATCCCACAATGCTTTTCCTTAATAATGTTTTCCCTTATTGACCCCTTAGGTATAAAAAGAAAACTACCTTTGAACAAGAATACATCCTGTACCAAAAACTCAGAAAAATCAGTATGATACCTCGCCATCATTTCAATGCATACCTTGCAGGCTTCCTTGAAATCATCATCATTCGCATACATGTCTTTGACTGATTGAATGCCTACACTTTCCAACTGAACTAATTGAATGGTTAGATTCCTCCTACTTAAAGCATTAGCAACCTTATTGATAACACCCTTCTTTTTCTTGATTGTGAAGGTGTAAGATTGTAGGAATTCCATCCACTTTACATGCCTATGATGAAGTTTCTCCTGCCTATTCAGAAAACTAAGTGCATGATTATCAGTAAAAACAATGAAATCCTTAGGCAAAAGATAATGTCTCCACTTTCTTAAAGAATGAACCATAGAATAGAGTTCCAAATCATAGGTAGAATACTTTTGTTTTGCTTCATTTAACTTCTCACTAAAGAAGGCTACCGGCCTACCTTCTTAACTCAATACCCCTCCAACAGCCTTGTTACTAGCATCACGTTCTACCACAAAAACCTTATGGAAATTAGGAAGTACAAGCTTAGGAAGTTCTACAATTTTCTATTTCAGCACTTCAAATGACTCATTAGCCTCTTTTGTCCACTCAAAAACACATTTTCTTCCACCCTTTATAGTGTCTATGATTGGGGCACAAATCCCACTAAATTTTCTAACAAAATTCCTATAGAAACTACACAAGCCATAGAAACTCTTTACCTCAGATGTAGTAGTAGGTGGTGGCCAATTTAGAATTTCTTCAACCTTGGATGGATCCATTTCTAGATTTCTCTTGGAGATGACAAAACCTAGAAAAACCAACTCTTGTTTCAAGAATGAACACTTTTCAAGGTTGATCTTTAATTGTTCTTCATGAAGCCTCTTGAGAACCATGTCGATGTGCTAAAGATGCTCCCCCTTGCTGCTACTAAACACCAAAATGTCATCTAAATATACCACAACAAATTTGTTAATGAAAGGTGCCAAGACTTCATTCATAAGTCTCATGAAAGTACTAGGAGAATTTGATAATCCAAAAGGCATTACAACCCACTCAAACAAACCTTCATTAGTTTTGAATGTGGTCTTCCACTCATCCCCTTCTCTAATCCTTATTTGATGATACCCACTTTTGAGATCCATCTTTGAATAGTATTTTGCTCCTCTTAAGCAGTCCATCAAATCTTCTATCCTTGGCATTGGCAAGCGATATCTGATTGTTATCCTACTGATGGCTCTTGAGTCCATGCATAATATCCAAGTTCCTTCCTTCTTGGGTGCAAGGACTGCTGGTACTGCACAAGGACTAAGGCTTTTCCTTATAAAACCTTTCTCCAACAAATCTTGAATCTGCCTAGATACTTCTACATTTTGTTCCGGAGTTAATTTGTAGGCTGCCTTATTAGGTAGTGTGGCACCTAGAATCAAATCAATGCAATGGCTAATCTCCCTCTTTGGCGGCAAGGATTCACTACTACTTTTAGAAACTATCCCCTTATACTGATCAAGTAATTCTGCAACTTCCTTTGGTCCCACACTCCTCAATGCTTCTTCTCTCTTGTCCTTCTTTGGTGCATTATCTTTTGGTTTCACCACAATGGCAAAACATGGAGTCTTCTCCTCCTTCAAGACCTTCATAAAATACTTCTCTCCAACCATCGTCACACTACTATCCAAAGGTTGCTCCTTAGGCTCATCCATGAAAGGTCTCATTGTGAAACTTTCACCATTCTTTCTTAATTGGTAAACATTTCTCTTCCCATCATGTTGAGCATTTGTATCATATTGCCAAGGCCTTCCCAAAAGAAGGTGGCAAGCATCCATATTAACCACTTCACACAAAACTTTGTCTTCATATTCACCTATTGAAAAACTCACCCAACATTGTTCATCCACTAATGTGTGCTGATCTTTACTCAACCATGAAACTTTATATGGGTTAGGATGAGGTATTCTTTTCAATCCTTACTTATCAATCATAGTAGTGGAAGCCAAATTTTTAGTAGAGCCTGAATCTACAATTACCTTGCAAACCTTACCATTCACCAAACATTTGGTTTTGAACAAAGACTTTCTTTGTGGAGGATCCTTGTTGGCTTGCATCACAAGGGATCTATTAAACATAATGCACTCACAATTGACTGGATCAACAAATTTAGATGGGGCTGACTGATATGAACTTGTACTTTGTTGATCTTCATCTTGATTCAAGTGTACCCTCCTCTCATTGTGCTGACTTGAACTACTACTTGTCTTCTCTAGACATCTGAAAGATTGATGCCCTACTTGGTTACATGTGAAACATCTTTCTATGAAAACATTAGGACCTCTTCCTCCAAATCTACCTCTATCATTTCCTCTTCCACCTTTAAAGTTACCTCTGTTATTTGAATCTCTTTTAGCCTCTTGTTGATTGTAGTCATTTGGTGGCCTTGGTGATGAACCTCTACCTTGAAATCTGCCTCTTCCTCTAAAGTTTGAGTTGCCTCTACCCCTATTGTTTTGTTCACCTCTTCTCCTTTGCTTCTCTTCTATCTTCAATGCCATTTGATAACATTTATGGACTGATTCAAGGTTAAACAAACTCAACTCATCTTGTATACTATACTTCAAACCATTTAGATATCTAGCCAAATTTTGACTTTCATTTTCACTTAGCTTGGATCTCAAGGTCATATGATGAAATTCTTCAGTATAGCCACTTACATCAAGGTCCTTTTGTCTGAGATTTTGAAGCTTATTATGGAGGGAAACTTCATAATCTGTTGGTACAAATTTTTTCCTTATTTCAGCCTCCATCCTTTTCCATGAACAAATAGGGTTCTTGCCTTCATCTATCCTTTCTTGCTGTAGAAAGTTCCACCAACTCAAAGCTGGTCCTTTCAACCTTGATTTTGCAATCTTAACCTTTTGGTTATTTTCTACTTCTTCACATTCAAAATAATTTTCAGTGGATTCAATCCATTCTAAACAATCTTTAGCATTTAGCTTACCTTGAAACATAGGAAGAACTGCCTTTGGATCCTTCCTTCCCACTTTGGCAAGTGCCTCAAGGAATTTTCTATCTAAAAATGGAGAACTGTCTGGTCTTGCTGATTGCTCCTCTTCTTCAGATTCTTCTTCATCTTCAAATTCTCCATCTTCACTTCTTCCTCCTTGTTGATCTTTCAAATTTGCTATCTCTTCTTCCATCTTCTTGCTTTTTGCCATATGCTCCTTGAGCATCTTTTCCAACTCTTTGTTGGTCACATTTACATGGAACTCCTCCCTCTCATTGCCTTCATTGTCAGACATCTCTTCAATCCAACTAGATCTTAGTGGGGCTCTAATACCACTTGATGCAGAGGTATACAGCTTCAGAGTAAGAATGGGCTCACAAGGTTAATAAACCATTCAGTCCTATCATACCGACACCTTACAATGGTTATGAAACCCTCTCAAATCAAATCCTATGACCTACCCAGGGTCAAACCCAAATAACATGGAAAACACAAGTTCTTGCTTTCAAACTTGACTGCAAGAGACACTTCACCAATTTGACTCAAATAGAGAAAACCACACAAATCACTTCCTTTTCCAAAACTGACTTTTGGAACACTTAAAAGGACTCCTCACAACATAAAATCCACAATTGGTTAGCCTCTCCAAAAACCACAACACCAAAAATGCAATACTAGACCTACTAGGCTACGTGGTCTCCTAACAAAAAAATGGATGATACCTTATTATTTATCCAAAGGACCTGAAAAAAAAAAGTATGATTCAAATTCCTTTTTTATGTTTGATCAACTCCAAAAGGCATAGGTCTTCCACCTACTCTGGCAACACTAAACCCTTACAATGTTCACAGGCCTAATTGGCCAAATTAGGCTTGGCTAACACTACAAGTGATCAATGATGGGTGCATAGGCATGAAATTTTTTTTGGAATTGATTTATTTACCTTATTAAAGTTTTCTTTCACAAGTAGACAGGTCCATTAGATCATTTCATCCACTTTCTCCTCTTTTCACTATCTTGACAGGCTGAATACATAGAGATATTCAGCCTAGGGCTCGCTCAAAACCACACCAAACAGAATCCTAATAAAATTTCATTTTTTATTCTTATAGTACATGGTCATACCTTTTAAAATCCAAAAGGGATAAGAATTTCATCCATGGAGTTGCAAGATATGATCCATTCTTTATTTCAGCCTCTAAAAATGAAGGTTTTTAGACTATTTTCAGAAAAAATGCCTCTAACTTCCACACAACTTAATGAAAAATGATCACCCCAGATTCAAATGAAATATAGTTCAGATATCTATCCATAAATATAGGTTATGCACACTATATAACCCATTAATAGGCCATACACTTTGAAACAATGCTCAGAATTATGTTTTTTTTCATAAAAATGACTTTGCCCGTACATGAAAATCATCCAAAAACATTCCAACCCCATGGAAAATTATTTGAGAAGCCTAAATAGGATTTCCCCCAACTTTCCCAACCATCCATGAGGAGTTGTGACAGTTGTGAACAACTAGAACAACTAGTTTTTGAAAGATACATAATTGCTGTCATAAACAAAATGCTGTCACGCGAAAATCAGCATTAAAGTAATGTAAAGTTCAGCATTATGGAAAAGGTCACCTCCTAAAATGGAAAATGGGTAACTCAAAGCTGATTATGTCAAAATCAATGAGTTTCTCCATGATAAACTCCTATCACAAACTCTTAACACAAGACATACTATATCCTAACTCCTATCAAAAACTTGATTGGATCCAATGGCCTAAGGCACTCAAAGTTTATAAACATGACCTTAGAGTCCTTGACCAAACAAGAGGATCAAAAGAAACACACAAAAAATAGGATGAAAACTCAATCCTTTATTACAATGAAAAAATTACTAAGAACATGAAGCTTGTAGAACTTGCCAAGGTGCCCTGCACCAGCTGAGGGAGTTTTGGATTCAAGAGTGCAAAAGACAACTAGACACAAGGTGTATATGGAACACCTTATCAAGAGGAAAAATATACTTGAATCAGAGGCTTTGTGGATTGAATAATCTGACTTCAAGAATCTGGGAATTCTTGACTCTTTATTGTCTACAAGAGTGACTTGACTTTCCCTTTGTGGGGGAGTATGGTGCAAGAGCACCTAGGTAAGGCTCTTTGGTGACCTAGGGCTTCTAGAGTTCTTTTGGCTTGTAGTGGTTCTAGCAAAACCACTAGTTGAATAATAGGACTAAAGGTGTCCTAAGGTTTGTTTTAGGTCTTTAAGGAAGGTCTTTTCAAGTTTGTTTGGTCTTTTAAGAGACAAGTGCCAAATTGGACCCTAATTGCCAATGTTATGGCAATGGTGTGAGTCAAGCACATAGGGGTCAAATTTAGAAAGAAAGTATTTTAGGACCTAAGAGAGGTAGGAATGATCTACCTAAGTCTATTATGATGTGTTCATGGTCTTAGAACAAAGTTTAGAATGTATTTCCTAAAATTGTGGAAGTTGTCAAAATTGTCAATGTTGTCATTGACAACATTGACAACAATTATGCAAGAAGAGAATTTTTGATGAAATGGTTACTGTAACTATCTGAAACCATCAGATTAGGGATGGGGAAAAGTATAAGAGGCCTTCCTTGACCTGTAACCAAGGTTGGTGAACATTTTGAATATACATAATTTTTTGTGTGTGCATTTTCAGAGTGATTTTAGTGATTTTTCTTGATTACAGTAGTTAGATGGATTAGATCTTAGTCTGTAGCCACTGATTAATGTAGGGTAGGTTATTTTGAGATTCTATGTGGAGTTATTTTATGAAGTTGTAGTGTTTTTATTAGATTAGTTAAATTCTTTATTTTTTGCCCTGTCGTTGGTCTGAACTAGGCAGGTTGGACAAATGGGGTCTTGGAATAGGTGAGGAGACTCCATGTAAATTATTTGTATAGGAGGGGCCCAAGAAAGTAGATTTTCTATTTTTGCAATGATGCCCTAGGCGAGCCTGTTGTGCATCGCTAGGGACTAAGAAACATTGCGAGTGATGCAAGGAGGGTTGAATGCATTGGTGACTTCAACCAAAGCTCATGGAGGGATAAATTAATGTGTGAAAGACCTCCAATTCAAAGGAGAAGGTTAGAGGATTTGTTTGGTGTGTTGAAAGAGCACTCTTGTGTTCAGACTGTTAATAAGCCCTAAAACCCTAATTTTTAGGCATGATTATAGTAAGGGTTGTATGGACAACTTGAGGATTGGGGATCTTGAAAATATCAAAGTACTTGATAAATGGTGTGTGAATCCTAAACCCTTTTGGAGGCTTGTGTGGGAGAATTTCAAGTTATCTTCAAAAAGGCAAGAAAAAGGCCTAATTGGCTTGTAGCCCTATTTGGGTTGAGAAGGGTGCACTTTGAAGCACTTGATTGATTTATGTTTGTGAATGGTGTATGCATGGGTTCAAATAGAACTAGTGGAGGTCTTGATGACCTATCCTTCCATGGAGCTAAGTCCTAAGAGGAATTGAGACAATTCTTGGAGATTGAGACTAGGAAAGACCTAGTTAGTTTGTGTTGTAGAATGGAGCATTTTTGACCAGTGCTATTGGTGTACATTAGGTGAAAGGTTAGGATCTTGTGTCAAGATACCTAAGGAGAGTAGGTTTGAGCATAGAACCCTACTAGGTCACTAAATTAGCCTAAGAGACCCTAGAGGAGAATAGGGTAGAGAGAAAACCTAGGTGTGTTACATTAGATTGTCATGTTTCATTTGGATCGTGTTGTTTGAGATAATTTGGTGGATCCATCTCAGTGAAGTATTGTATCTATTTAGTTCATGTTGCATGACCTTAATCCTGATCGCATGCTTAGTTAAGCTGACCGGGAAGTTGGTGAAGTGTCTCTCATAGCCGTCGTGACCTTATACTTTGACGAAGATACTTATAGCAGTTCATTTGTGACTGCTAAGTGTGAATGATAAGAAAAGAGATAGAAAAATTATAGAGAAGAATATCAGTTATGTTTCATTCATCAAGGATCTATGTGAAGAAGTAGTGGAAGATTAAATTACATTGGAACTGATCAAGACAGCAAGTCTACTCCACAGTTTATCATCAAATATAGTGCATATCTATTCTACAGAAGGTTGTAGCCTTCACCATTGAAGTAGTGAGATTTTGTATAGTGAGTCCTCACCCTTAATAGGGTTATTTTTAAAAGACCCCTAACAGGGTCAGACCCTTAACTAGGTCACTATACTTATTGCATTTTAAAGAACAACTCCTAATAGGGTTGCAAGATCTTCTAATAGGGATTATTATAAACAAGTATAGTTCATTATGGGTGGTAATTCCCACCAGGTTTTTTACCATTTGGTTTCCCCGTAAACAAATTATGGTGTTATCTATTGTGTTATCTGAATGTGCATTTACTTTATGGTATTCTAGAATTAATAAGAGAAAAGAATTAAATTAGTTGATAACTGATTCACCCCCCCCACTAGTTATCCTTTGGGACTATTCTAACAATTGGTATTAGAGCCAAGTGACTTGAAGAGAAAGCCTAACAACTTAAGGTAGATCAGATGGCATACTTTAGAAAAGAGAGTCCTCAGTTCAATGGAGAGAATTATCTGGATTGGAAAAACAAAATGATAACACATCTATAGTGTGTTGGTTTTGAGATCTTTGAGATAGCCACACAATAAGTTGCTATTCCCTCTCTAAAAGACCTTGCAAAAGATGATTCTACTAGTAAACAAAAAGATACATTCACAACTAATGCAATTACCAAAGAAGCCCTTATAAGTGCACTATTTGACAATGAATTCTTTGAGATCAAGAAAGTAGACAAGGCATACACAATATGGAGGTATTTAGAAGACATGTTTGAAGGAGATATCCAAGAAAAGAATGCACATAGGAAGACATGGAAAAATAAATACAACAATCTTGATATGTTACCTGAAGAGAAAATCAAAGCCTACAATCACAAGATAAATGAAGCAGTTTTTGGAATCAGAAACAATGGTGGAGAAATTTCAAAAGAAGACATAATGGACAAGTTGTGAGCAAGATCAATATTCTAGATGAAACCATGCAATTCTCAAAGGAATTCAAAAGAGAGACTTTGATCAGTAAAATCTCTGCATTTGAGATATAAAGAATGAAGACTAAACCCAAAAGTGAAACAACCTTCAAAGCATCAATACATGGTAAGAAAACTTTACACATTTATAATGAGAAAGAAGAAGTTGATGAAGAACTAGAAGAAATTAATGTCATGATTGCTAAAAGAGAAAAGAAAGGCAAAGGAAAGTATGAAGGACAACTTCCATTCAAATGTTTTTCATGCAACAATATTGCTCACTTTGCATCCAAGTGTCTCACAAGAGTCAAGAAGTTCAGATCTGATTACAAACCTGAATACAAAAAGGAATGCTACCATGCTGAAGAAGGTGTAATAGATGAAGATTCAAGAGAGGATGAAATTGGATTCATTGCCCTTAAAGATATGAAAAAATTGCTTGAGGAAAAGGACATTAAAGATGAAAAGGAAGCACATGAGTTAGCCCTAATTTCCAAAGCAAACATCAGAACTGATTGGATCATTGACAGCGGATGCTCTCACCACATGACAGTTGATAAAGATAGATTTTTTCATCTAGAAAAGTACAAAGGTGGTATGGTTATATTTGGAGATAGCACTCCTAAACCTATCATAGGCAGAGGATCTATCACCCTGGATGGAAAGAACAAGACATATGATGTTCTGTATGTTGATGGATTACATCACAACTTACTAAGTGTTGGACAACTACTTGAAAAAGGTTATCATTTGGAATTCAAAGATAGCAAATGCATTATTAAAAACAAAGAAGGAGACATGATTGTGTCAGGATCAAAAACAAAAGGTAATGTTTTTCGGCTCAATTTAGATGTAAGTTTTTTTGTTGCAAGAGTGGATGATAGTTGGTTATGGAACAAGAGACTCTGTCATATCAATTTTGACAATATAGTAAAGATAAGCAATGTCAAGGCAGTTAGAGACCTTCCAAGTATTGCAAGACTAGTTGACACAATGTGTAGGGAATGTGCTATGGGAAAGCATGTAAGGAGCTCTTTCAGAAGAAAGCATTACTTAGCTGAAAACAAATTAGACCTAGTGCATACAGACTTATGTGGTCCTACTCAAACAAGATCATACTATAGAGAAAGGTATTTCATTTTGTTTGTTGACGATTTTTCAAGGATGATGTGGGTTGCATTCTTAAAGGAGAAGTCTGCAACCTTTGAGAAATTCAAAATATTCAAAGCTAAGGTTGAGAATGAATCTGAAATAAAACTAAAATGTCTAATATTAGATAGAGGAGGAGAATTCACCTCTGACCAGTTTTATGAGTACTACAAAGAACATGGGATCAAAAGATAGTTGAGTGCTCCTAGAACCCCTCAATAGATTGAGATTGCAGAAAGAAGGAACAAGATCATACTTGATACAACACGCACTATGATGATTGAAGGAAAAGTTACACACACCTATTCAAGAGATGCAGTCAATACAATAGTCTATACTATCAACAGAACACAACTAAGGCCAGGCGCAGATAAGACACCTTATGAACTTTGGTTTGGTAATGTACCTACATTAAAATACTTTAGAATTTTTGGCAGAAAGTGCTACATCAAGAGAGATGATGGTGTTGGTAAGTTTGATGCTAGAAGCGATGAAGGTATTTTCCTTGGTTACTCTACTAAAAGCAAAGCATACTGATGTTTTAATTTGAGATTAAAGAAGATAATTGAAAGTACTCTTGTAAAGATTTATAAGAACTTCATGGTTCAAGAGAGGTAATATGAATATGCACCTATGATTGAGGATGAACCCAGGCCTAGCAGTAAAGACACTATTATTGAAGAAATGTTTGATTGCATTGATGTATCATGTAATGAACCTAAATCAATAAAAGAAGTATCACATATTAAAGATGAGGATGTCACACCAAAAGTTCCAAAATTCATATCTAGATACCATTCAAAAGATGATATCATTGGAGATCAGAGCAGTAGTGTTTTGACTAGATCTAAAGAAAAAAGTTTAACAGTGGATGAAGAGATATCTTTACTTTCACAGATTGAACCTTTAAGTGTTGAAGATGCTTGCAAGGATTCTGATTGGTAGAAAGCAATGGAAGTAGAATTAGATCAAATAATAAAAAATGATACATGGGAATTGGTTCCTATACCTAGTGACAAAAATGTGATTGGAACAAAGTGGGTATTCAGGAATAAGATGAATGGAGATGTTACAGTGGTCAGAAACAAAGCAAGACTGGTGTGTAAAGGATATGCATAGAAGGAAGGAATAGATTACACTAACACATTTTCTCCTGTGAGTAGACTAGAAGCCATTAAGTTGTTCTTGGCATATGCAACAATCAAAAACTTTAAAGTATACCAAAGGGATGTCAAATCAGCCTTTCTAGATGGTGACTTGAAGGAAGAAGTCTACTTAGAACATCCTAAAGGATTTAATCTATCAGATAAAGCAGACATGGTATGTAGATTGAAGAAAGCACTCTATGGACTTAAAAAAACTCCAAGAGCTTTGTATGAGAGACTAGATGGCTATCTTACCAAGATTGGATTCAAGAAAGGAGTAGCAAATTGCAACTTATTCATAAGAGAGACACCTAATGGATTATTACTTGTTTCCATATTTGTTGATGACATTATCTTTGGAGGTAATGATAAGCTTAGTGCATAATTTGCAAAAGAAATACATAATGAATTTGAAATGAGCATGATTGGTCCTATAAAATATTTTTTTGGATTGAATGTAAAGTAGACAGATAAAGGAATATTCATAAATCAGTGCAAATATGTGAAGGAAGTATTGAATACTTTCAAGATGGAAGACTGTAAGCGAGTATGCACTCCTATGATAATAGGAAGAAAGCTTTCTAAAGAGGATGATTCCATAGTAGTTGACAAGACATTGTACAATTCTATGGTTGGAAAAATTATATAGCTTACTCAATCTAGACCAAACATATCTAATGCAGTTGGCATTGTTGGTAGATTTGCAGCTGAACCTAAGCAGAATCACCTAATGGCAATAAAGAGAATATTCAGATATCTAAAGGGAAGTATAGACTATGGTTTATGGTATCCTAAATCAGAGAATGTATAAATTCATGTAAATACAAATGCAGATTAGGCAGGTTGTATTGATGACAAGAAGAGTACTTCAGGAGGAGCAGTATTTCTTGGAGATAGGTTGGTTTTTTGGATAAGCAAGAAGCAGAATTGTATCTCTCAGTCAACATCAAAAGATGAATATGTTGCAACAACATCTAATTGTTCAACAATGGTTTGGATCAAGCAGATGGTTAAAGATTTTGGTATTCAGGTTGATTATCCTATTTTTATTCACTTTGATAACACTAGCACTATCAAAATGTCTGAGAACCCTGTGATGCACGCAAAGACAAAACACATTGAGATTAAATACCATTTTCTTAAAGAAAAATTTGCAGACAAAGAATTAAAATTGGACTATGTGAGCACTAAATAATAGTTAGTAGATATTTTCACAAAGCCTTTATCAAAATATACTTTTGAGTATCTCAGGGAGAAGTTGGGAGTAATTCCCTTTCCTGAGTCTGATTAAATAAAGTAGAAAGTACATCAGTCCATGGTGACTGATAAATGGTTAACTACTCTATTTCTGGAGTAATACATGTACCTAATTGTTTATGGTGCCCTTTTTCATTGATGTCAAAGAGGGAGTATGTAGTAAGGGGGAGCATATACTCTGGGGGAGTATATAATCATGTAACTTAAAAACATAGACATAGGAGCTGCGACAGTGTAGAGTAATCTTTGATGAGGATATTGAGAAGATTGTAAAAAGAAAGAGGACACCATGTGCTGAAGATGTTTTTAATATCATATGTTGCCATCAATTTCAAAGGGGGATATTGTTGGAGATTTGCTTTTGGAAGCTAGTTGATTGTACGTTTATCATTGATGACAACATATAATATACAATAGTGTTATGTATGTACTTATCAGAATGATGCTATTAAGCCTTGCATGGTTATATTCATATTTTAGACGTGCTTTGGATTCTTTTTTCATACATGAAGACTCAGATATGAAGTTTCAGTTGAGTTGTATAATTCTATTAGAGGAATTTAGAGTTTCTTGAGTTTATCTATACAAAGCTGACGTATTAGCATTGGTTCTCGAGTTTCACCTATCTTCATGATACACGTGTTTATATTCATGATTAGTTATGAGTTAACCATGTTTGGTTAAGAGCGTTTGTCATGTTTCACTTGGATCGTGCTATTTGAGATAATTTGGTGGAGCCGACTTAGTGAAGCGTCGCGTCTGTTTAGTTCATGTTGCATGATCTTAATCTTGATTGTGTGCTTAGTTAAGCTGACAAGGAAGTTGGTGAAGTGTTTCCCACAACTGTCTTGACCTTATACTTTGAGGAACATACTTATAGTAGTTCATTTGTGAACGCTAAGTGTGAATGATAAGAAAAGAGACAGAAAAAGTATAGAGCAGAATATCAGTTATGTTTCATTCATCAAGGATCTATGTGAAGAAGCAGTGGAAGATTACATTACATTGGAATTGATCAAGATAGCAGGTCTACTCTACAATTCATCATCAGATATAGTGCATATTTGTTCTATAGAAGGTTGTAGCCTTTACCATTGAAGCAGTGAGCTTTTGGATAGTGAGTCCTCACACTTAACAGGGTTATTTGTAAAAGACTTCTAACAAGGCCAGACCCTTAACCAGGTCACTATACTCATTGCATTGTAAAGAAAAACTGCTAACAAGGTTTCAAGATCTTCTAACATGGATTATTATAAACAAGTATAGTTCATTGTGGGTGCTAATTCCCACTAGGGTTTTTACCATTTAGTTTCCCCGTAACCAAATTGTGGTGTTATCTATTGTGTTATCTGAATGTGCATTTACTTTATGGTATTCTAGAATTAATAACAGAAAAGAATTAAATTAGCTGATAACTGATTCACTCGCCCCTCTCAGTTATCCTTTGGTACTATTCTAACAGCTAGGGTCTATGACTTCATTACCTACTTATGGAGATGGAGTTGAAGTGACACTACATCCTCCCCAACTAAGGCTTTACTCACTCTTGAAATTCACAAAGGCTAAAATGGAAACACTTCACACATTAGTCTTGTAGCATTTCTTAAGCATTATCAATAATACATAAGCCTCCTAGAATCTATGTGGAAAAATAGCTCAATCATCATAAACCTTGTCATGCCATACTATATTCCTCTATTTATCCCATATAAAATTCTAGTCATTTGTAATGTTTCCATCTACTGTCATCAATGACACCAATCATATGCCTTCTTTCATACTAGTAATGAAGTCATGTAATGTAGAAAAAGTAACATTATCAATTGATTTCTTATAAAATAGCTAATCATAAACATAGTAAAACATGCCTTTTACACACAATTTCACCAATATCTCATATCCACAATCCCAAACATAGTGATTAATTAGAGGTTTCCATTCAGTTTTTAAGTTAACCATGCACACATTATTCCTAATGGACATCAAATTACCTTATTTTATTTTAATTCGCATGTAATAAGTACTCTAGTTCAAACAATAAAACTAAAAAATTATGATAATTTATCATCTTTTAAGAAATTATACAAGTTAAATTACTTGATTTCCTCAGAAACAATACCATTTGAGACAATCTTCCCATTTACAAGAGACATAAATTTAAGATAAAATTTCAAGTTTCCAAGTTTTTGCAATATAAAATAGCACCAAGACTCATAAAGAATGATAACATGTGCATTGTTGAAGCATGTAGGTCCATTTCTATATATAATATGTAACAATAAACATAAAGAGATATGAATTTCACACAACACACTAGACCACATCACCAGGGTTACACAACACCAAACACAAGAGTGAAATGCACCATCATGCTCCAAGGTACATATACTAACCCCAACCATTTTCAAAATACATACCACATACTCAATTTTTTCCTAACTCTGCTTCCTCTCATACACTCACCAATTTTTCATCCAACATCCTTGGAAAGGAGTCACATTAAAACACAAGACCAATGTTCATAAAAACCCAAATAAAAAAATAGTTCAACCACCAAAATTTATAAATAAAATAAATAAGTAATCAATTGTATCTATAAATGAGATAATCCTAGAAGTCAACAATAAATCAATCTTTAAATAAGTTTCACTAATTATGGCTACACCATCACAGAAAAATATAAATAAGTTGTTGGCCAGGGACATTGCATAGATGCTTGGATGTTGTCATCGATGGAAACTAAACTCTAATTCCATATGCCTATTGCAGTAGGAGATCAGGTCGAAAGTTAGATTGAAAATTGGTTAAGTATGGAAATGAAGAACAAAGTGCTCTACCAGTGTTCAGTAATAGGTCTGGTGAACTCTTCCAGTTAAATATTTTATATTTTGCATGTAAGGGAATCATTTTGGAGGTACGTAGATGCTTATTCAAGAATTTGAAGGTACAGTGATACATGGTGTAAAAGTTAGGAGGATCTATATATTTTTGTTTTTGTGTTTGCTAATCAGAACAATTGACATGGTGGAAAAATATTTGCATGGATGTGGTAAATTATTTTTAGTGCTAACTCTTATGTTCAAATGATGAAGCTGACATGTACCTATGCATGCATATTCTTTTATAGGTCCAAAGTGAATTTGAATTGAGGATTTGGCCAACATGGTCAACACGTTTTACATTTACCTAGAATGTTTTTGAGTTGACATTGGGAGATCAATGTTTTGGTTGTGTACCTATAAGATTGAAGGATTTAGATTTGGAAATATGAGTATGAGAGATCAAATAATAGTGTGGATTCATGTGAGAAGTACACAAGGCGTTATGTGAAGGTTTTGATGTAGTTTTTTTTATATATGATAATCTGATTAGTGAAGAATAGGGAATCAAATTAGTTTGAGATCAAAGTGTACCAGATCAGAGTAATGTGATAATATGGAACTGGAATTCAGAATTAGTAGATTCTATTCTAGAAGTTCAAAGCTTTGTGATAATTATTGTAATCTTGTAAGGAAGTGAGCATTCTTATAAAAGGGTTGTAGCCCTAATTTTTATTGAGCACTGAGCTCTAGGAAGTGTGCTTGAATGCAAGTACATTCCTAATAATTAAAAGATAATATTATGTAGAGTATTATCTTGTGGGTTCCATCCCCACTATGGTTTTTCCCCTAGCAAGGTTTCCATGACAAAAATCCATGTGTTATGGTGTTGTGTTTATTTTGTTTATGTTCTTGCATATTAAATTTTTGTTTACATGATTAGTTGTTTGAGGATAAGATTAGAATCATTGTATTGAAGTTAAAATTTAGAGAACAATGATTCAACCCTCCCCTCTCAATGTTCCATTCTTCCAAAAATTATTATCAGAGATGTGGTCCCTTGAAGGAAGTCTAACTGCTTGAGGGAGATCCAGGAACCTAGATGGATTCTAATTTGAAAGAACAACTGATATTTGTATTAGAAAATCTTTATCAGTCTAAAGTAGAAGTTCAAGAGTTGCAAAGGAATCTGAAAGAAGAAAAAATATTCATTAAAAAATTGAAGACACATTTGAAGAAAGAAAAGATGAAAACAAGGGAACTTTGTGACCAGTTACAACAAAAGGATGGTGAGAGCTTAGATGATGAATAGTTGAGTCAAGACTTGAAGGGAAAGACTGAAGAGTGTGAGAAGATTAAAAGAGAGAATGAAGTCATAAAGAATGAGATGGAATTTATAGTGATGAGAATGACCAAGGAAACTAAAGACATGAAGAAGAATGAAGAGAATATCAATCAATCCTTAAAGGAAAGATCTTATGAATATAATAGACTTGTTTCTAATCTGTAGGAGGTGAGGGAAATTGAAGAGGAACTAATAGATGAGCTTGTGATTGCTAATGACTACAAGGAAAATTTCATGATTAGCTTAGACAATCATGGTTCATTACTTTAAATTAAAAGGAGCCTAGATGACAAGAGTAGTTTTGTATTTGAGAAAGGAGAAAGTTCTAGATCCTCTCAAGGAAACCCTAGATATAAGAAGACGAAGAGAAAGAAGCCATAAAAAATAAAACCTAATGATCAAGGCACCAATGGTAAGTTCTTTATTTACAAAAAAATTGGTCATAAAGACATGCATTATAGGAATATTATAAATTAAAATAATGCACATTTTTATGTTCAATGACATGGTCATAGAGCAAGTGAATGCATAAGTGTTGTGAAGAACTCTTCCAACAAAATAAACATCAAGTTCTATGCATGAAATGGATTTGATCACATTGAAAAGTAGTGTGGAATAAGAAGGAACTAGATGAGAAAAAACCAAGGGCAAAGGAATGTTGTGTTCTACAAACATAATATACCATGTCATGTTGAAAGGAACTACAGGACACAAAATTTGAACAAGAGAGTTCCGGTTGACATGAGCATAAATAAGCCAAGAAAGGGAAAAGAAAAAGAAAAAGTGAATGCTAAAGAGATTCATAAGAAAATGAAGAAGACATGGGTGAAGAAGAATGATAATTAAGATGCATATGAAGGGTTCATATCTGGAACTAGTACTAGAAATTCATCAAGGAATTGAGTTTAGGCCTTTGGCCTAGGGGGAGCTTACAAGAAAAATCTCATGAAAACCCCTATAAATGTTGATGCCTAAATCTGATAGGCATGAAAAAGTTTAATTATGTTGGAATAGTGTTTTTGAAGTCCTTACTAAAAGCATTTGAAAGGTTTTGAAGGTGCACAACTGATCTCTGTGAACTAGGCTATAAACTGGGTGCTTGGAAACATTTAGGGCTTGAAGGATTAATGATACCTAAAAGTTAGGTATGTGAATTATAAAAGGAAATCTGTGAATTGAATTTATCACTTTTCATTCAATAAAACAAAGAAGAACGTATCTACAAGTGGTTTCCTTTGAGACCGAAGTGACATGATGATTTTTTAAAGAAATTCACACAAACCCTAACTTAGAAAAAGGTATTTATCTATGTGTATTGTTGAAATTTCAATATTTCATGACGAGTACTCCAATCATAGTTGATATCACTGAAAGGTCTAACCTAGGTTCAAGAAAAATATTTTTATGTCGGTGCAAGTGGATCTGAAGGGTGCATTTTTGAATGTGCCATATGAGGTTTTACACGTTGAATATGGTAGGGCATACATTCATGCCAATTTGGATGACTTATGTACTAATTAGAGAAATGATTTATATAATGGAAATTTTTTAGAGAATAATAGGAAATTGAATCCTGAGATTAAAACCCTAGAAGATAAGAGGTTTAACCAATTTGATAGGTTCTAATTGATTACTGAAGATTAATGGATTCTGTACATACTAAGTAGGATACATAAAAAATTTATGGGGCTCAGAAAGCCATTCAAGATTACCAAGGAGGTCATATAATTAGTGAAAGGATTACGAGGTGTGTGGTGGAATCCTTGCAATGAAGATAGTAAAGAATGACATGGTTCATGATGCCACTAGAGCTATATATAATAAAAGAGGTACAAAAATTAATGAAATAATTGAGGATGATGTGAATTTTGAATATATGGTGATAGGATATAGAGTTTATCACTCTAGTAGGGATAATTCAATGTATGGTACTGCAATTTACATTGCATATCAAATACTAAAGGAGAACAAGGAATATGCCTTGTGTGAAGTGCTGAGAGGTCACCTTATAGAGAACCTGATGAAGATTAAGAAGGATAAGAAGAACACATTCAAATTTGGTACCTTAATAATTTTTATATACTTCTATTTCATGAATGAATTCCCTGGAGTTCGTCCATTAGATTGGTTTGGTGATAAACCAACAATAGTTCATATTAGGGAACTGATGTATGGTATGGATAGAAAGATGATGAAAAATTCTATTTGGGAATATTTCAAGGAATTTAAAAGCATGATGCAAGCTAGGGACAAAATTCCTCAGTCCATAGTTGAGAAGTATAAATTTGCAATATGATTTATGGTTGATACATACCAATGTTTGATGGAGGCAATTAAACCTAGAACCTCAAGGTTAATGCCTATGGCATATGAGGTAGATGTAAAAATAATTGATTAAGCCCTTAGACCCCAATGAAGAAATATTTGGTACATATGTAGAGAAGGATTTAAAGGTGTATACGGAGTTGAAGAAACCGAAAATAGAAAGGAGTGTTACAAGGAAGTGTTGGACAACTTGTAGACAAGGGTTATCATTTGAAGTTTAATTATAGGAAATGTTCTATCAGAAGTCAGACAAGAGACTTGATTGCATCAGGTATGAAGTAAAGAGGTAATGTATTTGAGCTAAATACTGCAGAGGTTTCTTGTTTTGTTGTGAAGGTTGATGACACTTGGTTATGGCATGGAAGATTCTTTCATATAAATTTTTATAAAATTGTGAAAGCAAGTATTGCAAATGCTGCTAGAGATCTACCAAAGATTGTAAAACCTTCTAACACTATGTGTAGAGAATGTGTGATGGGGAAACAAACTAGAAGTAGTTTTCAAAGAAAATCTTACTCAGGAAAAGGGAAGCTAGATTTGGTGCATACAGATCTGTGTGGTCCTACAAGAAAAATTTCTTGCTATGGTGAAAGGTATTTCATAATTTTTGTTGATGAATTTTCTAGGATGACGTGGGTTCATATCTTAAAGAGAAATCTGAGACTTTTGATAAATTTAATATTTTCAAAGAAAAAGTTGAGAATGAATATGGTTTGAAGATAAAATATTTAAGATCAGATAGAGGTGGAGAGCTTACTTCAGATATGTTCAATACCTACTACGAAGAGCATGGAATATAAAGACAAACATCAGCTCCTAGGACACCATAATATAATGGGATTGTAGAGCAAAGAAATAGAACTATATGAGATGTTGCTAGAACTATGTTGCTTGAAGGAAATGTGTCACATGTTCATTGGAGAGAAGCTATTTGTACTGCGGTTTACACTTTGAAGAGAATTCAGATTAGAGAAGGTACTAATAAGACTCCTTATGAACTATGGTTTTAATATGCTCCTACAATGTAATATTTCAAAATATTTGGTAGTAAGTGTTATATCAAAAGGGATAATGAGATAGGAAAGTTTGATGCTAGAAGTGATGACAAAATATTCCTTGGTTATTTCACTAAGAGTAAAGCTTATAAATGTTTCAATCTAAGATTGAGGGAGATAATTGAAAGTGCTAATGTAAGGATTGATGAGAAGTTTCATATTTAGGAAAGAATATACGATTGTAGCTAGACTTCAGATAACATGGAGGATACTGCAAATCAAGAAGAACCTTTTGAGGTTGATCATGAGATTGAGGTATGTTTGAATGATTCTACTGAAATTCCAAAGAGACTAAGTTATGTTAAGAAAAATCATCCTAAATATCAAATTATTGGCAATGCAAATAAAGGCATGATGACAAGATCTAGATTAATTAATAAATGATATTTGTTTGATTTCTCAAGTAGAACCAAAAACTACTGATGAAGACATGGTTTTAAAATTGAAGGCTTTGTATGGACTGTAATAAGAACCTAGAGCATGCTGTGATAGAGGACATGTATTTCCATTGTCTTGGTTTCATTAAAGGTAATGTAGATACTAATTTGTATTTAAGAACTAGTGAAGATAGAATCTTAATAGTTGAAGTTTCTGTAGATGATAATATTTTTGGAGGTAATGATGAAATGAGTAAGGCATTCTCTAAGGAAATGGAAAGTGAATTTGAGATGTTGATAATTGGTGAAATGAATTTTTTTTTTGGTTTTAAAATTAATCAGAACAAGAATGGTATTTTCATATCTCAAACCAAGTTTCTCAAGGAAACATTGAAAATTTTTGGAATGGAAGAATGTAAAACTTTTGGAACACCTATGGTTACTGGTTACAAGCTTACTACTACTCATGAATCTCAGAGTATTATTCAGAAAAGGTAAAAATCCATGATTGGAGGCTTACAATAACTAAATCACACTAGACTAGATATTGCTAATGCCATTGGAATTGTGGAAAGATATCAAGAAGATCCTAAAGAGACTCATCTTGTTGCAGTAAAGATAATATTCAGATATCTAAAAGGGATACTAGAATATGGTTTATGGTATAAAAAATTTGATGATTTTCTTGTGCATGCTTATACTGATGCTGATTGGGTGGGAAGTGTTGATGATAGAAAGAGCACTAGTGGTGGTGTATTTTTATTGGGAAAAGGTTGGTTTCCTGGTTAAGTAAGAAGCGTGATTGTATATTTCAGTCTACTATTGAGTCAAAGTATGTTCCTGCTGCTATAAATTGCACACATAATGTTTAGATGGAGTAGATGCTAAAGGACATTAGGACAAATTTTGAAGAGACAGTGGTTATTCATTGTCATAACAATAGCATAGTGAATATGTCAAAGAATTGAGTTATGCATTCAAAGACTAAATGTATTTCAATGAAGTATCATTTCTTGAGAGACAAGGTTGCATGGAAGGATATTAGAATAGAGTATATCAACACAAAGGAACAAATAGCAGACATATTTACAAAATATTTGCCAAAGGATGCTTTGAGTATCTCAAAGGTATGGTTGGGGTGAGAGCCACTCCTTGAAAGAAGTGATTAATGCATGAATGAATCAGTCTAGTGGATTTCAAAGCTATATCATTTCCTGGACTTGATGTTTGAATACAATCCTCAAGGGGAGTGATCACATGAACAAATTAAAACACATTTGGGTGTTTAAGCACCTGGTTGTTACAGGCATGAAGAATTTAAAAAGATATACCTTGCACAGGTGAGATGGTCAGAGATAGAGAAATGACAATCTTTTCCATTGATGTCAAAGTGGGAGAGATTTAGTGGAAAATGCCTACAGTTTTAGGGAGAGTTGTGAAGAGGATATTGAGATTGATAATTTTGGATTGATGGATTTTCCCATATGCTGCCATCAATTCAAAAGGGGGATATTGTTGGAATTGGCTTCTATTACAGTTCATGGAATTCATTTTTTGTCATTGATGTCAACACATGTTCAGTTGAAGTGTCAGTCAGACTGGTTGTCTCAGGCACATGCAAGACTGATAGTTGTTTACAGATACTATATGGAATCTTAAAGGATGCAATAATAGAGATATATATATTAAGAGATCTTATATCTAAGTTATCTTGAAATTTTATTTCTATTTTTATGAGTTACAATAGTTTTGGTGCAGATTGTTTGCAGAACAATGATAGAGAATTATGATAGTGTTAGTGTCTTCATTTTGTGGATAACATGGATCTGAGAAAGTTTCATGTTATGTAGGCTTGGGGAATCTTAGGAGACATGTTGAGGAATTTTTTTCTGATTATTGAGTCACAAGACTCTTGGTGATGTTAGTTGTGGTGTGTATTTTGAAGAAGACCTATTTGTGACTGAATGCAAATATGTAGCATGTATTGTGGATGGCGAGCATGGATTTATGGTGCAGGAGCACACCTAGCTCAAACCCTTGGCTCTTTATTTCTGGCATGTACTAACTCTATCCAAGTCAGGAGAATTTGTGTTGACCTTAGAAGGTCATTTGTTTTCCATAAGATGGATATGACTAGGTCAATCCATGTCTAGCTAGGTTACTTAGTTGGTTTCTTAATTTTGGGTTAACACTGTCATTTAACACTGTGTTGGTTAACATTGTGTCAGTTAACACTATGTCGGTTAACACTGTGTCGGTTAACATTGTGTTGGTTAATACTGTCGGTTATTTTAGACTGGTGGTCGGTTTTATGTTATTGTTGCTCGGTAAAGTCAGTCATAACAGCCCATGAAATGTGAATGTTGTCTTTTATGGATAGTATGATTAGTTGTAATGATTCATGAAGAGATACTTGTGAATATGTGGGTAGTTAGGGTCATTCCAATCAAAGGATGGTTATTAATAACATCCCAAGCTTTCTTTTTAGAGATCTGGAGAGTAGAGATTTTAGAAGAAGAGAAGCTACAGGAAAGTTAGAGATTTTTAGATTATTGTACTATTTTGTTTTGTTTCTAGCAATGAGAAGTTGCAGACTGTGTGTTTGGTGGACATCAAGTTTCTTTGTGGTTCATTTTGCATGCAAGTAGATTAGTTACTTTATTTCTATTTTGCAAGTTATTAGTTCTTCACCCATTCTGGGTTGTAAGCAATAATGACCCCTTGGGATTCTTGAATCCATGGTGAGAATCATGTGTTGGGATGGAAATTGAGAGGAGCCCTTGTACATAGTTTCATTTTTTTTTACTATAGGAGAAGCAACAAAAAAGAGTCTGGAGATCTTGTTGGAGATTTGATTCTGAATAGTTGATTGATTGTATGTTTGTCATTGACGACAACATATAATAAACAACAATACTTCTATATGTACTTATCCATATGATGACATGAAGACTTGCGTGGATAGATACATGTTGTTGACATGTTTATTATGCCATGTTCATACACACAGACCTAGATATGAAGTTTCAGTAAAGATATGTAATTCTGTTATTGACGGTTATAGTTCTGGAGGAATAATGGTTTAAGGCCGACGTATGTAACGTGTTTATTGAGTTGTGCCTATCTTCAGGATATGTGTGTGTATAATCATGATGAGTTATGAGTTGTTGATATTAATCTAAAGGTGCCAATTGTATTTCATGAAGATCGCAAAGTTATGATTAAATTGGTGAAGCCGACTTAGTGAAGCAACGCATCTATTCAGTTAGTACTTGCGTGGTTGTAATTATGCTTGCACAGTTAGTAAAGCCAACAATGATGTTAAGAAGAGTTTTCCTATAGGTCCCATGATCTCATACTAGGTGTATGTACTTATAGAAGGTCATTTGTGATAAGAAGAGTTGTGAAAGCCAGAGATTAGAAAAGTAGAGCAGAGTGTTAAAGCAGCAGAGCTATATTTATCATATGTTGATAATATAGATATTGAAGTAGAAGCTTTCAGAACACAGACAAGATTGTTGTAGTGCTTTACAAGAGGTTAAAGCATCAGTGCATAAAAGGACCTGATCAGACAAGCAGTGTCACAAACAGAAGTTCACCTTGTTGATACAATGTGTATCAAATATCGAGAAGGTTGTAGCCTTCACCACTTGGACAGTGAGTCCACCACCCCTAACATGGTTATTGTAAAAGACTCCTAATAGGGTCAGACCTGTAACTAGGTCACTATACTAATAAATTGTAATGAACAACTCCTAATAGGGTTGGAAGATCTTTTAACAAGGATCACTATAAAGAGTATAGTTCTTTGTGGGTACTAATTCCTACCGGGGTTTTTACCATTTGGTTTCCCCATAACCAAATTGATGTGTTGTGTAATGTGTTATCTGAATGTGCATTTACTTTGTATCAATCTAGATTAATAAGTATAAGCTAAAGATTTAAAGTTGCTG
>MU227713.1:2648953-2659487 GCA_018584345.1 Thuja plicata | reverse complement strand
AAATGAACATGTTAGATTACTATGTTAAAATCTCATGCAACTATCATTCAACCCATAATTCCCCTTGTATAATACACTAATTGGATAAATCAATGCATTCATGTGGCTTTCAAAAAAAAGAACCTAGAAAATCTAAAATGTAAGAGCTTATAACCAAGCCCATCACATTTTCCAAAAATAGAGCATAAAAAGCTCTCTAGAATTTGTATGGGAAAGGAAATATTCTCTTACAACAGAGAATGTTCCTTTCCCAAATGGGTTTCCGTCTAATTAAATTTGAAATTAGATCTTAGTAAATTAAGCATACAAATTAAATCCTAATTACCTAGCTAAACTCACCTTTATTCTAACCTTTCTCGTGGGTCCCACTTTGTTCCTTCACTTTTTTTGGCATAAACATTATATTGTGCTAAGTTCAATATAAAAAGAAATATAAATCACTTTATCTTATTGGGCTAAAATACTTGGGAGTGACACCACCTTTCCCTTGCTGTCGACTCCCCTATGCAATCTGACATGTCCTTATTTTTGTACCCCAAGTCAACTCCATTTCCTCTTTCCATGCAAAATTTACATGGGGAAAGGAAGCCTTGGATTGGTGGGTCCTACAAACCTTACATCCCCTTTTCCTAGCTGAGATCTCACGCCACCTTTTTGGCTTCCCATTCCATGCAAATTTGGTTAAGGAGGGATGGTTTAGTGGGTAGTAAGTTGGGCCAGTGCATGCCTTGTCACCTTGTACCCTTTCCAATGGTAGATTTTGAAATTTATGCATTGTTTGGGTTTTGTAAAAGGGACTTTAGTATGTGGGCAGCTAGGTGGTGGGCCCTTCCCAAGGACCAAGTCATGTCAACCTGCTTTCTTCTCACAGGAAATTGATCCCCTCCCTTGCAATTCCATTTTGATTTGTGTTGAGGGATAATGTATTAATAGTAATAGATTAATAACTAACCACTGGTTAGTAGGTAATTAGATTAGATTATGGGCTTTTGAGTTGATAGTTAAATTTGTTAATTAGGTTTTGTTTCATATATTATTTTTTTAATTCCTTTTAATAGCATTTTCCCTTGCACATTATATTAATGGTGTAGCATGTGATAGTAAGTATATAACTTTAATGTGTTAATTTTAATTAGTATTGGAAACTTTTCATGTATTAAATATGTTTTCTTATTGTTAATGGGTATTTAGTGTAAATTAAACATGGTTTGTTTTCGATGGACATTGGGATCTTTTAGGTTATCGAATGTGGGTTTAATTTTAATTGGAATTGGAATTATTTATCAAATGTTATAGTAAACCATTTTTATAGGGGAACCTAGCATTATTTGTTTAGACCAATTTATAATGGTGAGATTCGTGGATTTTTATAGATCGGTATTTTTTTGGCTAAAGTGTTGATTTGACTATTATAGAGACAGATTGCTCAGTTGATTTTATCATTTAGTTAATGTTAGATTTTAATTTATTATCAGAATAAAAGGGGGGATTATGTTGTTCTTGTATTCAAGGGGATTGGGATTATGTTCGATTATAATTAAAAGTAAATTTAAATGTTGAATTAGGAGATATTTCTAATGTCTAAATGAAAAGGTTAAATTTAAGTCGTATGTTAGAAATTGATGGATTAGAAAAGCATGTTGTTTTTATCATAGGAAAATGATTTTATTAATGATGTTAGGTGGGTAGGAAATCGGATTTGATTTTAGCTATTGGATTTCAATTAATAGTTGATTGATATAGTGAAATTGTTATTCAATCTTAATCTTATCAATGTCTAAATGTCTAATGTTAACTAAAATTAAGCTTGAATGGGTTAAGTTGCAATCTAGGTTTAAGGTTAAGTAAGGGCAACCCAGATCAACATATGTTCCTAAACCACTAACTACCATCATAATTCTAAGCAAGGAATCAGAGTTAGATAAACCTGAGTTGAGTATTCAGATAACCCGTGGAACAAGTTGATGCCCAATTTTGCATCTGTTTGTGGCTTGACTCTTAATCAGTCTGTGCTTATACCTTGAAATTTGAAGGTTAACTTTACATTGCTTTTATCTTTCCAACCCTTCCTCTATTAGTTGTGCATTCTTAGGTGCTTAAAAAAAAAACTGTGTGTTTTTCCCTAGTTTTGGGCATGACAACATGAATGCAGATCTAAGCTGAAAAAACCAAAGAAGAAATCTTACATGGAAAAACATTTCTCTACTTGCAACATGCATGGCCATACATTTCATGAATGCAGAAAAAGGATAAAGAAAGTCTAGAAACCCAAAGAACAACAAAATACATATCAATCAAGAAGAGTCGGTAATACATATGTATGGGATTACAACACATGTGTAAATTACATAGTATGTGGTAGATATGGACATATAGCTGCAAAATGTATAAGGAAATGGATAATAATATCGAGAAACTGGACTAACCCTAGAATGACATACTTACACTGTTATAAGGTTGGTCACTTAAGCAAGGACTGCAGAGACCGAGTGATAGAGTCAAGCACTTTTGCAAATGGAAATACTATTGAAGACAACAGGAGAATGAGAAAGAAAATGTGGAGGAAAGCTTCAAACAATGATAATGCTGGACCAAACAATATAGTTGGTGATACCTCATCTAATGGATCAGGTGATTCCACCACCTTCACCTAAGAAATACAAGTAAGTTTGGAATTGCACTCTACAAAGCTATATTTTACATCAGTTCCAACAATCATTGATAATATGAAAAATTAGCATGAATGGAGATGCACTATGCTATTGCATGTTATGTTGTGTGAATCTAGTTTGGTCGGTCAATGAAAACTGAGAATACACTTCACATTGGTAAACATGGAAAATAATAACCAAATTAACACTACAAATCAAGCATCATCAGTATACATGTGAAAAGAACAATCGAGTTAACACTTTGTACCGAGTATTGTATATTCACCGAGTTGTAGTCTTTAGTGTATTAACCGAGCATCTCTGCTTTGTCGACCGAGTGATAGGTGAAGCATTTAATGAATCACTTAGGGTATTATTTATAAATAGGGAAACAAGAGATCATTTCATTCACCCAGTGATAAAGAGCAATAGAAGAGTGTAGAAAAGTTATTTGGAGTGACAAGATTGCAAAGAAACTCACATTAGATTCTAAGATACTCTAATAGATTCCAAGAAATCATAGCAAAGATCAAGTGAGTATCTAGACTCACCGAGCTAACAGTCTATTTGTGAAGAAGCCCTAAAATTATTAAACAATGGAAACCACTTCATGGGTCATGAAGATCAAGAACACAAAGGAAAAGAAGATCGCCTTGATAAAGAACTCAACATGTGAGGAGTCTAACAACAAGTTTATCCTTAAGGTTGCTATTCAACCTGATGATAAAGGAGTGTTTTTGAGTATCCCTCCTAGGGTTTTGGTAGTTGAAGACATCCACACATACATTCACTGCAATGTTGTAGAGATTGGAGATTTATAGATTGAGGAAGATTAACAGAAGCTATGCAAGGATAGAAACCTGAAAGACAAGCACAAACACATTGAGGTGAAAGGGTTAACCAATACCCTACTATTCCCGAGAGAGTTCAAAATTGAATAGATACACATAGTACTCAGTTGATTGCATGATGGAAGGATGTGGTTGGATGAACCAAAACTGATCATAAAGGATGTGATTCATGCAGTGGCTGGTTATCTGATAATCGAGAAGGCAAAATCCCTAAAACACCCTTCATTCCTCGAGATTGAAAATTTAATCAGAACCAAGTGGGACAATAGAGGTTTGAAAGTTAATTCAATCACCAAACCTGAGATGAAAATTAGTGCATATGTGATTGGGTACAAGATATTTTATGCAAGAAGAATGAACAACATTGCATGTGGAGCAGTTGACACTGCATATAAAATAGTGAAGAAGGGACTGCAACTAGACCTATCCGAGTTGCTACTGAAGAAACTAGAAGAGAACATGAGAAAGATTAGATTGGGCCAATCTAAAACATGTAAGTTTGGTTCCCTTCTAATTTGCACATTTTTCTTTTTACAAAACTTCTTTCCTTCCACCAGTAATGTCACATGGGACACAAACCAACCAATCACTACATAGATTAGTGATTTCATTAAGGCGTTAGGAGATAACTTCACACCTTTAATGGATAGTTACTTTGCCACAGTCAATACTAGGATGTAGAAGAGGATGAAAATCATTGCTCAACTAGTGGAGAAATACAAGGATGAGATATGTTTTATAGTGGACACCGACACCACTCTCATCAAACCTACACAACAAAGAACAACATGGTTACCACCATTGGACTATGAATTTGACTTTGATCAGGCTAAAAAGGCTATTGAAACCCTTCTGAATGAACCAGTGGACAAAAATTTGAAAAAAATTGGCTCATATGAGGAAGCCAAGTCAAGAATGAAAACTGATTTAGTAGTAAAGAAAATAGATAGGAACAAGACAAAAATAATGAATACTCTTCAGAAGAAAATTTTGGTAAATAATGAAGAAATGGAACAACAAGTAGATATCATCAAGGAACAGTCACCCATTAATGAGGATAAAGAATATAGTGATTTAAAGTTTACCAAATCAGATGCACCACCTACCAAGAAATCAAAAGTTACTGAAGTAACAACTGCATCAAAGAACAAGAAGAAAAACAAAAAAAGTAGACTCACCACCCTTGAAGAAAAGAATTATGATAACTTATTAGAAAAGAAAGAATACATCTTCAACCAGGAAATCAACACCAAAACAAAGAAGGAGATATCTAAGAGGAAGAGAGGATAAGGATGGTATTGTAAAAGTAGAAAGAGAACAGAGGATCCAAGAAGGAAAGGCTAAAATACCAAAGATAATTGATGAAGTTACAGAGTCAATCATCAACATAGGCCAATTACAACATCATAAAATTAGACAATGGGTAAATATGTTTACCAAGGATCATAATAAAATAGAAGAAGAAATCATTAAAATGATGGTAGTATACAAGTATGTACCTATACAATTTGGAGGTCATATTTCACAGGAGATAAATGATAAGATATTAGGTAGGTGGACATATGCATTACACATAGAGAAAAAAATGAGGGAGAGATCCCTAGTTACATTCATGCCTGAGTCCACAGTTGAAGAAATCAAATCAATCATGTAGGAGCACTCCAAGAAGTTTTCTGCAAAGACGAGAATACAAAGTACTGCAAGATAGGTTAGAAGAGATTGATATAGGAAGCAATAAGATTTGGACACAAATCTTTAATCCACCCAAGAAGGTACTGGCTCTAACTGAGATAACTCACAATGAGGAGAAGGACTCCACACTGAGCCCCAAGCACATTTTCATCAATGAAACCAAGGATATCACTCCCATTGACTTAACCATAGAAGCAAGCAAATTCATGGATGATATTCTTGAAATATTATAATCATTAGGGGAACATGACATAACCATATAAGAGGTCACTCATGAAGATCCTACTAATGAAGCCAAGGTAGATGAATATTTCACCACTGCCACCGAGAAAACAAGTGAACAGGTCACTACTGATGTTGCATAGGAACTTATACTAGAAAAAATGCCTTAATACAAGCTATCAATGTGATTACTGAATCACAAAAGATACTACCTGAGCCTGATAGAAACATATCGATGGACAAAGGTGATGGACATGTGGAGAAGAAAGATACAAATGAGGAGAAGAAAGATACAAGTGGAGAGGACAAATAGAGTGATCCACCTGCCAAGAACACTGAAGAGGTAGAAAAGGCTACAGGTCAAGAAAAGTTGAATTAGAGACGTCTACAACCAAACAATAGGTTCACACCGAGTAGCATATCAGAGGCACCACACCTCCAAAGAAATTATTGAAAGAAACAAAGCAAGAAAAGGATCTTGGTATAATCCTTCATTCCCCTGCTTCTAGCACCATTCTGAAGAAGAAGAAGTACAAGAAAGGAAGTAAACCAGTAACACTTGATGAGATAATAGACATACCCGACTATGATCCAAAGACACTGGATGCTGAGTCATTATCAAGGTATGGAGAATTATGTAAAAGGAAAGCAATAAATGAAAAGATCAAAAAGGAGCACAAGAATACACAAGTCCTGGAAACAATGAAGGAAATCTTATTGCAAGTAGTAACAGAAACACATATTGATCAAATTGCACCCATAATTGATCAACTTGTAGTTTTGACCAAGGTAATCATAATATAGAATGTAGATGCTGAGAAGGTCATAGATGAATGAGTAGAAGAGAAGTACCAATACAAAATCACCAAGAAAACCAGCCAAGAAGTGGTAGAGAATAAGGTGAAACTTTCTAAACTAGTAACTACATTACAACTAGTTATAGCATAAGTTTTTAACTTAGTTCAAAAGTTATGCACACTAGAGCACTTCACTACCAAGCATAGTGACCAGATATCTAAAATAAATGAAGATCTAAACACTAGTGCACAAATTCTATCAACCGAAGAAAATGCATTTCAATTGCATTATGATAAAATTGTAGAATATAAATAGTTGAGACTTGAGATAAAAAAAGGCTGAGAGAAAAATCAAAGATGAAGTAACCGAGCTACAAGCTATGTTACTACCAAATCTCACATTGTTTTTGACACACATGACTTCAGAAAAGACTCTAATTGACACCCCAAAGATGTCAGTCATAGAGAGTATCTATGACATGCACCCCGGAATCACTTTGGAGGACATAACCCTCAAGCACCTCAAGGAAAAATGGGACGAGCTAATGGCAGCCATACAACAATCCCATTCACACATATTTGACAAGCTATAAGTACTACATCTTTGTAATTATTTTCAAAAATGGGGGAAAACATGTGTACATACATTATATCTAGAAGGGGGGAAAATGAACCAAGGCAAACATGTATATACATTACAAAGGGGAAAAAAAATAGGAAAACATGTACATACATTGTACCAAGGCATGCACATAATGGAATTCATTAAAAAGGTAAAACACTTGGTGTATATACTACACATATCATTTTTTGATACTAATGACAAATGGGGAGATTGATAATCCTTAAAGAATTAGAAGTTGTCATTAGTATAATAAGAAAATAGTTTTGGACCATCGGTCACATGATCATTGAGAAAAAAATTTCAACAAACATAGTGGTCACCGAAATGGTCAAACACAGTGGTCATCGAAATGGTAAAGTGCATTGATTACTAAAATATTTTGATCACTAGGCATAATGATCACCAAACATGAGTCTATACAGACTTTAGTGAGGACCGTCTATAGAGACATCACTAAACACCAGTCTACCGAGAGATAGTTTTATTGCCGAGAAAAAAGGATCTCGATCTACACATCAGCTAAAGAACCTTAATCTTTAGAACAACTTTATGCTTAGCTGGACAACCATTTTTGTGGATCAAGAACAACGTAATATGTGGATGCAACTAGTTAACTCATTTTATTTAATGAAAACTAGGAGATCAAGGTCAAGTTGTTAACCTTTAATTATTAGAGTTTTTTGAGAAAAGAATGAAACCTATTTTAGTCAAAACATTGTATATATAGATGTATAATCTATCAAGAACATGATGATTATAGCTACAGAAGGACATCTATGGATTAGATAAAGAGTTTCATGCAGAAGGATAGATAAAGAAGAATTCAGTTATGAAGAACTACATTCAAGGCTACCGAGCAGAACATAGGTATTATCCATCATAATAGGTGATATTCAATTTTGTGAACTTAATGGATCTATAATCATAAATTCAAGATTGCAAGCTATTAGGTCATCTATATTTTTTTCTACTCTCTAATAATTGTAGCAAATAGAAAAAATCCTTCAAGAAGGCAGACTTAACAGTCTTATTGTAAATCTCTTAACTGAGTGCTCACATATATTATGTTGCTGAAATCTATTATCCAAGTAGACTTAACAAGTCTAACATGTTACTCCTAACAGGGAAAGATCATCAGAAGAGATCACAACTTGTAGCATTAACTGACACCTTCCATTCTATAGATAGTGAAGCTTTGTGGCTTTTATCCCCACCGTATTTTTTGTTGGAGTTGATGAAGAACAACCCCACAGCTCCCAAGAATCCTTGCATGCAAACACCTATCATAGAAAGAGAGAAAAAGCTATGGAGGCATGTAATCAAAGATCTGAGAAAGAGAAGACATGATTGAGAAAAATAAATGAGAGAGAAAAAACTCAATGCAATAATCTATTCTCCATTATGATCCAATAATGAATTAATAAAATACAAAGAGGGAATCCTTATAAAAGGATACCGCAACCCTAAAGGTGAAAACCCTAAAGAATAATAAGATGCCTAAGATTAACTTAAGCATAGAGTATAATAGACTAATAATTAAATAAATTAATTATTAGCTATAATATGACAACTCTAACACCCCTCCTTAAGTGTAACTTAGGGAGAAGCTAAACAACTAAGGAATAAAAGATGTAGGTAAACAAAATGCATGAAAGGAACTATGGGTCCCAGCAACTAGGCCTGATTAGGTACCCAAGTACAAGAAATAAACTAGATGAAGGAAACAAAGCCTCTAATCTAGGGAACGTCCCAAAGAAGGGAACAAGAAAGAGCAAGAAGCATCTCTGAAGCATGAAGCTGCAACACTGTCAAAAGTAACTGCTAGAACCCCCACTAAAATAGTGCATGACCATGTAGAGAAGACAAAGTCTGAAGAGTTGATCAATCAAAGAGGTGACCTCGAAAAGTAGGAATGAATGAGTGTCTATATAGTAGATGATCCATCTCACCGAAATGCATAGGTGCCTAGCCACTGCATCTGCCTAGTACATAGGAACAAAAACTGAATATGTAGATCACTCAACCAAACCAAGGAAGCAATAGAGCCAACAAGTGAACCCCCCCCATAATACTGAACAGGGAGAGGGGTGACAAGAACACTGAAATGCAATGCCAGAAACATCTGTAGGAAGAAGAATCAGGAATAGCAACAATGAAATAGAAGTACAAGCATAGGATAAAGGGAAATGTCACCAACACATAGCATGGGCTAATGTAATGGAAGGTACACTCACTTGACAAAGGTGGATGAGCACAAAAGGAAAAACATCATAATCCCCACATGGCACTTTATAACTGAGTGTGATTAAAAAAAAACGCAAGGTGCTCAAAATCCAAGATATGAAAAAGAAAGCACTTTATCTCAGTGTGTTTACAGAAAAGAGAATGCTACAGAAGCATACAATGCTCAAAAGTCAGAAAGAAGAGTGAGCCAGAAGAACAAAAGAAGAGATCCTAGGACCTGTAGAACCCAAGTAATTTGATAGAGTGTGAAAGAGAAAAACTTGAAGGAGAAATAACCTAGAGAAGAATCTAGAAAAAAACCCCTGCAACTGAAAAGCTCACTGAACCAGCTTTTCGACGATATCTGGTTTGCCAAAAATAGAGTCTAGATGAGCAAGATATGGCTCCCGAAAGGTAAAAAATAGACATCAGACTTTGACAGTAAAAAAAATATCAAAATATAAGAACCCAAAACCTCAACCTCCATCATTGGAAAGTGCTCGGAAAGAGCTTTCCAACGATATAAAGAAGTTGGGAAAATACCCCCGTATGCTCCAGATAGAGTGAAAATAGTGAGGGAGGGTAAAAAAACACCACAAAATTAGGTTTTAAGCCCCTAGGGCTGAAAAAGGGCTAGCCCTTGGGCGCATGGTGCACGCAGGGGGCTCAAACCAGAGCTCCTGGTCACCCATATGACTGCTGCTGGTGGTAAAATCCCGCGGGGCTTAAAAAAACCCATTGGGCAGGCAGAGCGGCGGGGACCGGGAGGTGGAGGCTGGCGGAGTAGGCCGATGGGGGCTGGGAGGTAGAGAGCACCAGAGCAGAGCAGTGGGCGGAGCGGTGGGCCACTGAGGAGGGTGCAGCTGCTGGTGGCAAGGGACGGTGGTTCTGGCGAAGCCCACAGAGCCAGCAAAGGGTGTAGCTAGTGGCAGTAGAGTGCCGATGGTGCCATTTGAAAATGCATTGGGCATGGTATTTTCAATGCCAAAAATAATTATAAATTGATTTTTTAAATTTTTTTCTTAGTTTTCATGCCTGTATGACACTGGAAACTAATTTTTTTTGCCTCACAGCCAAGTTGTCCAAAATGGATAATTTTTATATGGATTATGGGGTTTTTGGGCACTCTGAGCGCAAAGGTGATGTCTGTTTGAGCTCAAAATGACCAGAAACAAAGGTCCCCCTAAATTCACATACAAAGAATCTGAAAAACACAAATCTGAAGAACACAACCAAAACCTCTCAAATAACAAATAGGGTCATAAAGATCTGAAGCTCTGATACCATGTTGGTGTTGACGAAGAACAACCCCATAGCTCCCAAGAATCAGTGCATGCAAACACCTATCACAGAAAGAGAGAAAAAGCTATGGAGGCATGTAATCATAGATCTGAGAAAGAGAAGCCATGATTGAGAAAAACAAATGAGAGAGAAAAATCTCAATGCAATAATCTATTCTCCATTATGATCCAA
>MU227713.1:2622209-2632838 GCA_018584345.1 Thuja plicata | reverse complement strand
AAAATGGGCTTCTTATTATCTCCACAAATGTGGAATTACAAACTTTTAGAATTACAATATGCAAAGACACATGGGCATTCCCCTTACAATATTCTATAGGAAAAAGCCTCAAATTATTACCCAGATCTACCCAGAACTGTCCCGAACTACCTAAGACAACACTATGGGCCTTCTTTATATAGGCAATTTCCACCACTTGAGAAGGTTCTAGAAATTTAGCCCTTAGGGCCGACCAAACTTAGAATTATTTAATTTTTCAATTTAGTACATCAAAGTCGGCTCAAAATAACTTTTGAAACCCGAACAAAAATTTTGAAGGAAAATTATTTTCTGCTATTTTAGGTGGCCCAACTTCCGGAGACCATATGTCATCACCAGTTGACCCGATTGACTATTATAACCCCATTTTGGAAATGCCACGAAGTGCACTACAACATCTAGATAAGAAAGCTTCATTTAGCCCAAGTTTCGACCTCATCCGGTGCCACTAAAGCCTTCAAAACTGAGGTCGAAGTTTCTGTACCCTATTTTCACTACCGAAAATTTTCAATATCTTCAAAACTAGACCTGATCTAGCCATGAAACTTTATTGGCAGGCTGATATGACTGAGATGAACCTCCACATGCAAAATCAGAACATTCCAAGATCATATGACCAACTTACTAAAAATAGCAAGTTTCCATAAATAGCAGCTTTGCACAAGGTAGCCCTTATTGAAAAGAAAACAGAAATATTTTTGGGTGATGTAAGATTTCCCTTACACCCAGGATGCTCCTGCATCAAGTAATAATTGAGAGGAGAGGGGGAGGGAGGGTGAATCAGTGGCATTAAAAATATTCCAATTAATCAACCCAAAAACTTAGTACCACAATATTAAGCCTCTAGTTATCTTCAGTCCTATAAGATGAATGCCTTCAATTATACTTATCAAATTACTACTGCTCGGAATGGATTGTTAAACCTTATTTTGTATGTTTACCGAATAGTAGTGTGTTAATTTACCAAAAATAGTAAATTATCTATAGTATACCGATCAATCCATATTAGCTAGGTGTAATTCATAACACTAAAGTAATGACTCATAAACATATTAAAACATGAATTTTTAACATGGAAACCCTACTAGGGGAAAAACTACTTGGGACCGGTAACCCAAAATTTTCACTCTTCTGAAGTGAGCTCGATGAAGAGCCAACCCTGTTAAAGGTTACAAACATATTGTTAGGTGTGACCTTGTTATAGGATTTAAAAGTTTTGTTTTTCATTTGATATCGAGCATCTCTATGCTAACTTCCTTGTTCAAATAATCTCTTGGCCTATCAATAGGTTTCTGGCATCTCATGATATCTCTATGATCAAAATTTTTGATAATCCTTGGGATGTATCTCAATATACAAAGGATCTTTAAATCCTGCTCAGTTAAGAGACTTTCTGAATCAATGGTTAAACTAAAATAGTATGATCTGTTCACATATACAACTTATACTTGTAGATTTTCAGATCTATTGTAAGCTCATAAAACTAATCTGATCAATATATCTCTTTTAATACCTTTGCTCCACTTTAGTTCTTCTTGGTGATGTTATGCTCTATTGCTTGGTGTCTGTAGAAAACTTTAGCTCTTTCCTTAGCGTGATTGATTAGGATTGTATAAAGTTTCTCTTCCTCAGTTTCTCTTTAGCATCCTCTTTTTCATTCAATCCCCTCAATTTGAAATGAATTAAGTTGTCCCTTTATAGACAAGATATAACCATTGCTAGGTTCTTTATTTTCTTGATCTTGGCATGATCTGCAATCTTAGCCAATCTAATTTAAAGAAAAAATCTTTTTTTATCTTGCAAAGATCTTCTTTCCAACTGGACAAAACAACTTTTAATCCTTTACTTATCTTTGGCTTTGTCTTGTCGATGAAAACAATGATAACTATCAGTTAAGTCTATATTTATCTCTGCCAGCTAGATATTTTGTCATTTCTGAACTCAAGTTAATTTTGGTGTTTTAAATATTTGATATCTTCAGTCATCACTTTAGTTTTCCTTGGGCTTCTCCGTTAGTTTACACTATGATTCTGACAATCGGGTATGCTTTTGATTCCACCCATTGGTAATTCTCATCGGTGTTCTTTCTCGAGCATCACTGTGACTTGACTTTCAGTGATCTCTGTCCATCGGGTTCCACTTGCCATTGGTGTGTGAAGTCACATAGTGAATGCTTGTCTTTTATGCATTACTAAAAGCATAATATTTATCTCTCTGATTATCGAAATTATTTGACACTTTGATTATAACTGATTAGATTATATCATGTTGACATCAATGACAATACAATCCATTAACTGATTTAATGTCCTGCATTATGTTTCTACATTTCGGTGATCAACTTAACATCTTCAAACATTCAATCAGTTACATGTCATCAACTATGAGCCATAATTGGAACTATCTAAGTATTACTGATGCTTGTTTAGTTCATTACTTGAGAAATATTTTTGTAAAGACAAATTTCTTATTATAAGAGCAGTGAGCTCCTTGTTCTACCCATAGCAGGGCTTTAATCCTTTAATAGGGATGTATAGGAAATTTAATATTTAGCTCCTAACATGGCTAGGTATCCTAATAGGGACACTATACTCTTAATTCATTATTTTTGGGTATCAGCCCCACTCTGGTTTTCCCTTGGACAGGGTTTCCTCATGAACAAATCATGGTGTTATGTGTTATTTACTTTACGTTTATATTCCTATCATTTCAGTAATTTCATGGTCAAGTTGGAAATTATTAAGTTTAAATTTAAAATGTTTTAATACTGATTCACCCCCTCTTAGTATTACCTAATCATAACAATTGGTAAAAGAGGGTGTGGCTCGTGGAGAGAAAGCCTAACAACTTAAGTGAGATCGAGAAGGAATAAGGAAGTTTGAAAGAGAACTTTGAGGTATCACTCAAATACCTTGATAAGGATAAAGCTGAAAATGGTGATTTCAAATTAAATTTGAGAAGAACAAAGGGATTCATTAAGAAGCTTAAGGAATATCTTGAACTTTCTAGGAACCAAAGGCAAGATCTTATGGAGAAGATGAAGGGTTAATTTGATAATGATTCATCTGATCAGATCAATCAACCTAAAAAAGAAAAAGAAGCATTAAAGCAGGAACATGAAACTACTTCTATTCAGATGGCTAAAGAAATTCAACAAGAGAGAGATGGAAAAACCAAAATTGAAGAGATGAAGTAAAGAATTCAAATGTTCATACGGGAAAGATGTGTTGGAAACACTAAGAGGGGGGGGTGAATCAGTGTTTAACTAATTATTCTATTTCAACAACCTTAAACATAAATCAATTATATATCATTTGAAGCTTAACATAAGATCACATAACACATAATATGATTACGGGGAAACCTTGATTAGAGGAAAACCCCGGTGGGAATTAGTACCCACAAATATTGCACAAGTATAATGAACCTGTTAAAGTTCCTTTGCCCTGTTAGGAGTAGTATTTACAATGCAAGTACAATCACCTATTTAAAGGCTTGACCATGTTAGGAGTATTTTACAAACAACCCTATTAGGGGTGAGGACTCACTATCCAAGAGCTCACTTCTCAAAGAGAAAGAAGGCTACAACCTCCTGAGAATAGATATGCACTATATCCAAAAGTGAATTGTTTTATATGACACAGATGTCTGATCAGTTTTGGTAATGCACTTATGCTCTTATCTTCTTTTAGGGCTCTATCTCATGCTGAAATATTTATACTTCTCTTCTATATCTCTTCTCTGCATATTTCTTCGACACTTCAAATATATTTTTTGATTACATATATATATATGTTTATGCCTGAATAGATGCGACTATAAACAAGACCTTAGTCGGCCCAAAAACAAAATACACAATGCTTCCAAAAAAAATTGCTTAAGCATGTTTACAATAATGTTTAATACATGGTTACAAACTTACTACAATAGGTGCTTATCCTTTACTAAAAAAATATTACATGCTAATCAAAATCCTACAGTTGGCTCCATACTTTGTATTCTGAACTGCTAGTGTACTTGTTCTTTTTGTAACTTATCCGTACTGACATGCTGTACCATGTGTGTATAGGATAATCATAAAAAATATCATAGAGTGTATGTATAAAGGCACTTATTCTGAATCGGTCATACACACATGCACTGGTGTACTGATCATCTGTGTATCTCTATTATGTATTGTCTTCTATACTTAGTCAATTTTCACTACTAAGTTTGTTGTCAAAAATTCATATGACTTTGTTGTCATAATGACAACACAAAATAAGTCATATAATCCCTAGGAGTCAACTTTCCAACAATCTCCCCCTTTTTCATTAATGGAAACAAAGGAATGTGGCCAAGTTACTTAAAATTGACTAACACCCAAAAACTGTATATTCTCTTCTCTTTAACATATACTATATATTTCTTTGCATATATATACACTAATCCTCATACATACATAACTCCCCCTTTGACATTAATGACAAAGGTTTCAAAATAGTAAGTCTCTAGATACTTACTCCATGTATACATCTGGGTAGGCTATCTGTAGATTCTTCATCTCTTGCTACTAGAATGCCTTTAGTGCATCAATTGTTTGTAGATGGATGCATAAGGCATATGTGAGATTTTCCATCTTTGTCAACACCATGCTGGGTCCTTGATCATAGGTAGCAATGGTTGTATCCATCTATTTAATGTTCTCATCCACAACTGCTAAGGAGGGTTCAAGTGCATTTCTCAACTGAGTATGCCTGATCCATATCTTACTGATCTCTATTTTAGATTTTTCTATCTTATCTATTTGACCTTGATAGATATTTTTGCAGATGTTTATATCTTAGGATGATGTTTCAACTGAGTGTCTTATGTTATCAATCAAGATATTTGTCTCTTCTATCTTTTTGATATGTTCAGAGATGAGATTGCCTCTATCCATGCAATTTGTTATAACCTTCCTACCTTTTGGTGCCAACTCTTTCAACATTGACTGACCAATCTTTAATGACTTTAAATCCAAGGAAAAATTCTTTACCAGTTCATTTAGTCTTTCCTTTTTATACTCATCTTCTGCAATTCTAGTAGTTGAGTCTACTAAACTTGTAAATGTGTTTTGAAGCTTGTTAGGATGTTGTCTACATCATCAACTGAGTGAATTTTAGGTACTTTCTTGTCTGTAGGCACTAGGTCATTCAGAATGTTCACTGATTCCAAGAAGAGAGGATTTCTCATAACTTGTTTTTCTTTGGCTTTTTCCATGGCTAGGACACTATTCTTGATCAAGTATTCTTCTCCCCATGCATCCAGACTTGCTGACTCAGGAGTTAAGCTTGATAAAAAAGAAGTAGATGGTTGAATGGATGGTGTGAATATAGTATCCTAACTAGTAACCAAGCATTCACTTTTTACTAGAATCTCCATGACTGGTGTCTCATTGGTTTGATTATCTTCCTCTTTATTCAAATATGTTGAATCTTTAGAGGGAACTTCATTTTTTTGTAAGGATGTGTCATCAGTGCATACTTACTTTGTCTCTCAAGTGCTTACAAATGCTTTTTCAACTTTGTCCATGTCATTGTCAGAGGTGGTCATGGATATTTTGATATCATCAATCACTATAGTATCTCCTGAATCTTTTACTGTATCTGAGTCTATTGAGACTGAGGGTGGTAAAACCTGAGGACCTATTTGAGGTGCATTCTGAATCACTGGTTCTATAGCCTATTTGGGAGGAAATGGAGTAACCTTTTCTATAGGCACCGTTGAAGGATAGATATGTCTATCTAGAAATACCTGCTCAAAATATTTCTGAGTCTCTTCACTAACCAAATCATACTCTTTATTCATGATATGAAGTGTTCTAGTTTTGGTTTTGAGATGAGGTTTGAATATGTCAAGTAGTATAGCTTTCTCATCATGTGAGCAGATAGGGAGAATACTATCTAATGTTTCTTCTCTTATCCTCATATCCTCTTCAATTGCTTTCCTTTTTAATATGTCCAGTATGTTCCATAGTTTGTCTGGTATAACTGTCTTGAGTTCCAATACTGACTTCTTGAACTTAATCATATGAGATATAATCATTGAATGAATTTCTGATTTGTCTATCTCTTGATATTTGTCATATACATTTTTGAGAGTTTCTAGTCTACCTTCATTAACAATTTTGTTCTTTAGAACAGTTAGACTAGGTCTAAATCCTACCTCAGGAGGGTCTTGTGTATTCTTTACCTTGCTCCTTGTAGTTCTTAAGGATGGATGACTTGTAGGAACTTGCTTCTTCCTTCTAGTCAACTTGCTAGGTCCAGAGGGTGGAGAAGATTCTAGATCAATGGTGGTTGATGGCGTAGATGTGTCTTCATTTGATTTCTACTTCTTCTTCTTAGGCATATCATCAGATTTTTCTATTTTTACTTCAGTGGGAGTTTTCTCAAGTTCTTTGGCAATCTTAGTTTTCCTATCTCTCTCTAGATCTTCTTTTATAACACCATGAACTTTTAAGATATTTGAGGTAATCCTTGATTCTTTCCTTTTGTTGTTAGCACTGTATAAGACAGAATCAACTTGATTTGTCTTTTCTCTATAAGTAACCCATCTAGGTTCATTGGGATCCTTGGGCACAGATAGGAGGAATTGTGCATAACCTTCCAAAACATGTTCTTCAACTTCATAACCGAGAGGATGAATCTATTTTGTTCTATGCTCAACTGCCTCCATACAAGTACAGTTAGTTTCCACCATGACGCATATGGTGTCTTTGTATTTCTCAACTATTTTCTCAGGTATCCTGAACCTCTTCTGCATCTTGATCCTGAATTTTTTGATATCCATGTCCATAGTATCTTTTTCAATACTTTTTTATGTAGCTTTTAGTGATATCTGAGACATAGTAGGTTTACTCCTATCTAGGTAAAGATTTGCAACTATACCAACAATGTGGAAGTACAAGTAAATGATCAAAGAGACAAACCTGAATATCTTTCTCTTGTTATGTTTAATAGCCTTGATGTTCTCCATTAGCTATGCACGCAATAGTTCACAGAGATTGTACTGAGTGTTATCTCTTACTATCCTTATTGCTGCTAGAACTGTTGTTGCGGACACACTATTTAGTCTACTTTCCTACTGAAACTTGTATCCAAGTATCATAGTGAGTAATTTGATGTTATTTTCCTTAATAGGATTGAATGTCATGCCACACCTATCACTTCTAGAAAAGAAAACTTGTTCAACCTGCTTCTTAACATCCTTGCTAGTAGGAAGAACTGGTCCAGTCTTGGGAAGTCTAGTCATTTCATGGATTATGTCTGCAGTGATGTGGACAGGAACCTCACCAATCCAATATAGGTCATCATGTATCCTTCTGAGTAGTATCTTCACCCATTCTAGCTCATAGAACTTGTGCGCATTGGAATAATCAAAGATAGGGTTATTAGTGAGATGCGTGTATTCATCCTTGAATGAGTAGTCTAGTTTCATCATTGAACCCATAAGAGTAGCTATGTTATTGTCTCCAACCATTTCCTTCTTACAGTAGATGTATGCGTGAATGTCTTCCATGTACACAAATCCTAGCAGAGTCTTAGAGAATGCTCCTTCAATATCATCTAATATAGACTTGAATGGATGCTTCTTAAAGACAAATCTCTTCCTTTTAGCAATGTAAAATATAACTGGGGTCGCCATACTTACTTGCAACTTGATAAAGTAGGGTTTCATGGTAAATTGAAATGATGCAACTGCTAGGGTTCTGTTTCAACTTGTAATCTATTTACCAACTAATAAAATTGATACCTTTGATTGCTTTTGATGCTTAGTGCTTCTATGCTTTGAAATTTTTTGATCTTAGATGTGAAAAATGAGAATAATCAATCAATCCACCGATTTTTATAAATTTTTTCTACATTTAATGATGTAAGTGATTTTACTGAGACTTTCAAACTTTATTTAGAATGATGTATGGAAAATGCATGAATGTATACTGCATTCTTTTGTTATCACTGACATGAATCCAAAGGCGCATACTCGGAGGTGAGTATACTAGCCATGCAGGGGTTCAAAGCTAGAATAGAACCCCCTAAGACCATGAGGGTCAACTATCCATAAGTAGAAGGTGCTTCCTCTAAGGATGCATCCACTACATTGATCTCTTCATTATCCTTCTTTACTTCAACCCATATTTTATCATAGTTAGCTTTGGATTCCACAAACTTAACTTCTCTTGATTCTTCAAAAAAAGACTTTTTAGGATTCACTTGTCCTTGTGTTCTTGACCTAAAAAACCTTGAGATGTGTCCAGATTTTCCACATGTGTGACAAATGATAGGAGGTATGATGCTATTATTCATCATGCTACACTGCTTGGCTATGTGTCCATTATAATTACATATCTAACATGTAATGTTCTGCAAGTTTCTTTGAGGTTGATTTCTCTGATTGTATTGAGTCTGATTCCTTTTTTTCAGTTGTGACTGATCTCTCTGATTTGTCCTGCAATGAATAGTCCTATGACCAAACTTATTATAGGAGTAAGAGTAACCATTGAAGGGTCTTATATTCTTACAATCTCTTGCCAAGTGACCATGTTTTTTATAGGCATAGCAAGTACGGTTGACTACTTTGTGCTTATCTTTTGGTGGTTCTACTTTAGTTTCTTCATGATTCTTAGTTTTCTTTTCATCTGTAGATTCTATTTGAGATTTATTTCTTTCTTGTAATGAATTGATC
Organism: Thuja plicata; assembly: GCA_018584345.1. Taxonomy (NCBI): domain Eukaryota; kingdom Viridiplantae; phylum Streptophyta; class Pinopsida; order Cupressales; family Cupressaceae; genus Thuja; species Thuja plicata. Next base: position 2,624,090 of record MU227713.1, on the reverse strand, counting down.
TCAATTTGAGCTATAATATATCCCATACCAGTGGTGTCACCTTTTAGCTTTTATGCATAAAGCTGTGATTGACTTAAATTAGAACTTCTGTGAAGTTTATCAATCTTGTCTTTTGCTGCTGATAATTCAGATTCAATCTTATTCTTGATGTTTTCCAATTACAAGATTTTATATTGGCTTGCATGAGTTCTTCATCTAACTATTTTTTTTCTTTATTCTTTTCTTCAATAGCTGTTAGGATATCAGTCAACTGATCATTCAATTCTTCTATCTTATCCTTTAAAGATAAGTTTTCTTCATTCAGTTTCTTGACCATTTTCCCCAAATAATTTGTAGAGCAATCTTTTAAATCTTTTCTTAACTCTTTGATAAGCATTTGTGAGCCATCAAATTTTAGTTTAAGTTCCTCATTTTCTTTCTCAGATCTATCTATATCTTCAAGGGATGCTTCAAGATTATTTTTCAAATGTTTTGCTTCTGCTGAATCCATGATCTCCTCAAGTGGTTAAACTTTCTTTCGGAGGACCAGAGCTCTAATACCAATTGTTGGAAACACTGAGAGGGGGGGCGTGAATTAGTGTTTAACTAATTATTCTATTTCAACAAATTTAAACATAAATCAATTATATATCACTTGAAGCTTAACACAAGATCACATAACACATAATATGATTATGGGGAAATCTTGATTAGAGGAAAACCCCGGTGGGAATTAGTACCCACAAATATTACACTAGTATAATGAACCTGTTAAAGTTCCTTTGCCCTGTTAGGAGAAGTCTTTACAATGCAAGTACAATGACATGTTTAAAGGCCTGATCTTGTTAGGAGTCTTTTACAAACAACTCTGTTAGGGGTGAGGACTCACTATCCAAGAGCTCACTGCTCAAAGAGAAAGAAGGCTACAACCTCTTGAGAATAGATATGCACTATATCCAAAAGTGAACTATTGTATATGACACAGATGTCTGATCAGTTCTGGTAATGCGCTTATGCTCTTATCTTCTTTTAGGGCTCTATCTCATGTTGACATCTTTATACTTCTCTTCTATATCTCTTCTCTCTCTCTCTCTCTCTATATATATATATATGTTTATGCCTGAATAGATGCGACTATAAACAAGACCTTAGTGGGCCCAAAAAACATACACAACGCTTCCAAACAAATTGGCTTAAGCGTGTTTACAATAATGTTTAATACATGGTTACAAAATTACTATAATAGGTGCTTAGCCTTTAACTAACAAAAGATTATACGCTAATGAAAATCCTGAAGTCAGCTCCATACTCTATATTCTGAACTGCTTGTGTACTTTGTAATACCCACTCATGTTTTTCTTTTTAGTTTAGGATGCCGTACTTTTAGGCATTGGTTTCAGTTGTTTGGCCGAATTATTTTAGGCCACATTTCATGTGAGCTGATATTATTTCATTTGATGATGATACTTGTTTTATGATGTCATGATTTTACCTTATGCATAGATAGATGTGATGATGTTATCATGTTGATTATTATATGTCGATTTCAGTTTATGATATACTTACCCCATACTTGCATGTGTATGGTTGTCTTATATGTTAATGTACTTGTTGATGTGTTGTTGTGGTAGAGGATGGAGATGTAGTTACTTGCTTTCGTGAGATCCACACGTTCAACCGATCCCTATCATTGATTGCGATATTATATTATGCATGTACATGTGTGTTCTTTGATGATAGGATTGTAGGTACAGGACATCGTCTTTGCTGAATTAGCAGGAGTGAGCGTGCCCATAAATATTCATCTCAATGGTAAAGAGGGGAGGTAACATACAGATCCAAAACCCTAACCTAAGCCTAATCATCCTAATGTAGGATGAGTTTCAGTATGACTACCTTATC
>MU227713.1:2570972-2612165 GCA_018584345.1 Thuja plicata | reverse complement strand
GTGAGTGTAAGACATGTGTATAAATGGTAATCGCTTCTGCATGATTGTATGTTTCTTTATGTTAACTTTAAAAAAAAATTATTCAGCACACATAGTGACATGTTTAGGTTAATCTCTCTTGGGTTCCTTGGCGAGGTGTTACATACTTGTTCTTTCTGTAACTTATTTGTACTGACATGCCATACCATGTGTGTATAGTGTAAGCATAAAAACATATCCTAGAGTGTATGCATGAAGGTGCTTAGTTTGAATTGGCCGAACACACGTGTGCTGGTGTACTGATTATCTGTGTATCTCTATTCTGTATTATCTTCTATACTTAATCAATTTTCACTACTAAGTTTGCTGTCAAAAATCCATATGACTTTGTTTCCATAACGAAAACACAAAATAAGTCATATAATCCCTAGGAGTCAACTTTCCAACAAGATTCAGGTTGAACTTGATGACTACAAAATTAACAATCAGGAACTGGAAAAATACAATCACATCATTAAAGGATAACTTGTTGAGGCTAAGAAAGACATTGAAAAACTTCATATGAGCAATGACAATATTGACGAACAAAGAAAAAGACAAAAACCTAAAGGAGACATGACAAGAGTTCATTTTAATGAAGCTGAATGTTCTAAATATCAAGAAAGGAAATATGAAGAAATGACAGATGAAGAAAGACCTACACAAGATGAAACTAGAGAGACGATCAAACCTTTTAGAGGTAGATTCTTTGGATGTTAAAAATTTGGCCAAATGAAGAGGGATTGAAGAGGGAAATCTCCTTGCAAGCCCTTTTCTAGTTATTGTTTTAACTACTATGCATATGGGCACAAGAAGGTAGAATGTAGGAAACTTGATCAATCCAGCACCAAGCAATATTATATTAGAGAGGAAAACTACAACGAAGATTACATGTTACAAGTGCAAAAACTTTGGGCACATCACAAAGTATTGAAAGTTGCAGGTTAATCATAACATATAATCTCCTACATGCTACAAATGCCACAATCAAGGACATATAGAAAAGTTTTATAGGTATAATGGAGCTATAAATAGAATAGGACAACCACCTATAGCTATGAAGAGGAATGTTGGTGATTTTGAATTTTTTTTATCATATTATATGAATGAATTTGACAATCATTTTAGGAAGCACTACAAAATTTGGGGTCAAATTTTGACGCCAATTTGCGACACCACTACCATTTGTGTGTGATTTTTGTGTTTTTTTCTAAGTACCTTGATGCTGTCGTAATAGTGACGGTATCATCGTAATTTCAATACCACCATGATTATAAACAAAAAAAGAAAAAGAAAGGCTCATTTCTAATTTTTGTGATTGAGTTGTGCATGCAACAAGGGCCCTAACTATGGTAGATCAAGCTACGTGTGCAAAGAGGGCTCTTTTGTTGTAAAGCTGGAGCTTGATTTGGAAGCTTGGAATATGGAAGCCATGACTTGAGGTAGGCATTCAAGATTTGTCTTCTCATTAACTCAATTTCATTTTGATAGCATTTTTTGATTTAATGACACAATAGCAATGTTAATACTAGCATTTTTTATATCTTTGCATTTGGAATGCTTGATGACCCATGAGCTTTGAGAGCTAGGGCATCATTGCTATTACCTTCAAGCCATTGTGCGAAGTGTTTGATCTCTTTTTATTTGTTTTGCTATTGATATTCACTATGTGGTACTCCCTATTTATGATCATCTCATGAGGACATGTCTTTATGGCTCACGGGCTGTAAGCTAGGGCATCATGCATTGTTTATGAGCTCACTGTTTAATACTAGCATAGTTTATGTCTTTGAATTTGGAATGCTTGATGAACCATGAGATTTGAGAGCTAGGGAATCATTTCTATTACCTTCAAGGCATTATGAGAAGTGTTTGATCTCTCTTTATTTGTTTTGTTATTGATATTGACTATATGGTACTCCTCGTTTATGATCATTTCATGAGGAAATGTCTTGATGAATCGCGAGCTGCAAGCTAGGGCATCATGCATTGTTTATGAGCTTAGTGTTTGAGTACCACATGACCCTGCTACTGTCATGGCACCATGTGGAGTATTTAGGAATTTGATTTATGCTGATATTGATGCTCACTAATTCTACCATGCCCATGAGTTGTCTGCATCATTGATTAGCATTATTGTATTACTGACGTCCTTATTTGATTTGTCGGTGCTATGTTTTTTATATTTTAAAAGAAGAAATATAACAAAAAGAGCACCGACCAATCAAATAGGAACATCAGTAATAAAACAATACACTTACTATTTTGATTTTGAGCTTGGGCATCAAAAAATGTTATTGTTGTCATTGCATGCTTGTTGTTGTTGTGCACCATATATTGTTTTATACACTTATGGTGTGATTGTTATTGAAAGAAGTTGATTACTTGTAAAACTTTATGTTCATGGTTTCTGATAAAAAGAGCTTACAAAAATGGTTTAAATCATAATACAATCACTTAACAAATTTGAGGTCTGAATACAATTAGAAAATAGATCACAATTTGTAAGAAAGGTCTATTTGAGGCAACATGGGTTGCAATTCATTGTCATTCAACAAATGAAAAACATAGTAAGCTTGACTCCATTCAATATCCTCTAGGGATAAATTCAAATTGGAAACAACTATTTGTTGAGTGATTGCATTTTAACTTGAAGTCACAACCATTGTTTCAAACCAGTTTTTTTTGTTATTTTACTAAGCTTAATACGAAGTTATCCTTTAAAGCATTCACATTTATGGTGAACTCAGTTTTGCTAAAAAAATTTAATCAAGATCTGATATTTATTATTTTAACAAATAATCCTAGGCAATTTAATTTTGAATTTTAACAAAGGTGACAAGAGCTTCCAGTAAGTAACATGTTCCGCCTTCTTCGTGTAGAAAGAAAAATTATGAATTGTGCTATCTATAACACAATTATGTCATTCTTGTTAGATGGAAAAGTAGCCAAGGGGATTTCTCTTTTCATGCTTATATTAGACTCAAAGATTGAAGTTAATCATTCCTAAATCAATATTAGTACATAAGGTGTTTACAATTCTAGTTAGAAACATGATACAATATGAACAAGATATCATTCTAGATACCAGATGTCTAGTCATCTATGTCACTAAATGTTTGCCTCTTTTGACTTGATTTCAAACATTTGTGTTCTTGAAAATATTTGAGTCTGGACACGCCTATAGAGATTTCTACAGAACCAACCCTAGCTTTCATGGTAGCGGGAACATGGTATTCATTAAGATATGGAGAAGAGTACAATAGAGGCAAAATAATGTCAAAAACTTCCTGAAACAGCTAGGAGAGCAGCAATATCTGTCACTGTCAAAGAAATCTTCCACTTTATTGATATAATAATTTTATTAGGGGAAGCACAACTCCAATCTTTGACCTTAAAACATTTAAGGCATCCCTTAAATAGACCTAGAAGCCTGATCCAACCATTTGACTTGGTCAGTTGAAGATTTTTCAATTCCTAGAGAGAGAAATGGTTTCTTCTTCATTACAGATGCCTTTCCTATAGTAGCACCATGGACATCAATATTTTATTTTCCTTTTACATTTTCATTACAAGCCATGACAGAAGCAGAAGCCTTGGGAGGAAATTTTGAACCCACACTATTACTCCTTTGATTAATATAATTTGGTACACTATGCATATTATGGGGTATAGAATCTTGCACAGTTGACATTGCTACTGCCCCTTGGGATTTTTTTTGGATGATTCATAGTTTTGAATATCATATAGGAGTTCTTTCTGAAGCTACTTTTCTACTACAATTATTTCACCTATTTTATTCTTGTACTCTTTTAATATCATGCGTAAGCAATTCATCAAGCATCCTATCAAAGAACTATTCTTCCTCTCAAGAAACTTGAAAAAAAACTTATTTTTATTAGATAGAATCTCAAAACATAAATTGATGACTGAATGATTATAGAAAGAAATATAAAGGCTTAAGAATAAAATATTACTTATTGCATACCTCTTGAGCTCTATGAATATTGGTGATGTAACAACAAGCCTTGCTCTCCTACCATATCCTCCACTAGGGTATTCAATAGGCCTCTTCTCTAGCCTAAGTAGGGTTCTTAACTAAAACTAACCTTCAAGTATCCCCTCTCAAGACCCCACTCAATTTTAGCTTGAGTACACCAACAAGAAAATCAAACTACTTCAACACCTAGCCATAGTGCTCTCCTTGCCCTTCTCCAAAAACTGATCCAAATGGATCAAGAAATCTTCCATATGGAGAGGTAGTCTCCTATATTTTTAATTGGATCCAACCCAGTGTCCACAAACTCCCTTTGCACTGAAACCCTAAATGAGTCCCAAGAACAAAGCTAAATTCACCCAAAATAGGTCTACAAGCATTAGGCCTAATTAGGTACCTTTTCTACAATAATGTGTAAAAATACTTAACAATTTGGAAAAATAAAACTTGATACTAATACCATTTATCAAGACACTAAATAATTTCTAGGTCTTGTTTCCCAAAAGTGTCCATATAGTGACTCTTATAGCCATGCCTAAAAATTAGGGTTTCTAAGCATTAAGTCTCCCTGCACAAAGGAACTTTTTTCTCACATTCAAAACTCTTCACCCAACCTTATCCTTCGAATTGGGGATCCTCCACACACTAGTCTACCTCTCCACAATCACTGATTGAAGAAATGAATGCTTTCAATCCCTTCCATTAGCTCTGCGACTTCCTATGACCCCTAGCCATGCAACTCTGGCTTGCCTAGGGCACCACACTAAAATTAGCTCCCACGCTTTCCAAGGCCCCTCCTTTACTATACAATATGTACATGGATTCATCTCCCTAATCACAGAGGCCCATGAAAAATCCATGATGGGAAGAGGACTTATGACCCCATTTCTAGAAGTGGCTTGGTTAAGACCAGTGACTGGTTAAAAACTAAAAGAATTTACAAAATAAACTAAATCAACACTAAATACAAATGCTCAGAAATACAAACACTGTAAGTGCTTTGTTGATATTACAGCCCGTACAATAGCTTATCAAAATCAACCAACCTATTCACAAGGTTGAGGGAGGTCTAATATAGGTGTCCAAGTCCCTAGCTCAAAAGTTTAGATAGTTAAGGAACCACCTTGTTCGAAAATGCAATCTTGCAACAAATGTTGTCAATGTTGTCAATGACAATATTGACAACTTTTACATCTTTTTGGGAACTTGACACAAAACATGATCAAACATCATAAGAAATTAACCAATAGCATAATTAGGCCAAGTAAACATCAAATAGGCCTTACACATCCCTACTTGTCCAATTTGACCCATGGATGGATCATTTACAACTATTGCTCCAATATTGGCCATATGGACCAAAAGAGCAACTTTGGAAATTACTAAAATTAAAAGCACTAAAGACCTAAGTAGATATCCTTATATAAAAAAAAACATCCTAGGACCTAACTTGTCCCCTTATTCCCTAGTGGTTCAGCTAGAACCACTACAAGCCAAAAACAACTTAGAATCCCTACCTAGGTGCTCCTGCTCCATAATCCCCCACAAGGGAAAGTTATGTCACTCCTATGGACAAAAGATCTTCAGAGATGCCCACCTTTATGAAGTATGATTCTATAATACATGAGGCCTCTAATTCAGGCCTGTGCTTCCACTTGATTAGGTGTTCCATGTACACCTTGTGCCTTGTAGTCTTCTTGACTCTTGAGTCCAGAACTCTGTCAGCTTCTAGCCATGGATTGGGAGTTAATACAATAGCATCAACATCGTCACTAACCCCTTGACTTATTTAACTAATCTCTACTATCTTCCCTTTGAATTGCATCAATTCTTGTACATTGAACACCAGAGATATGCTCAACTCTGTAGGTAGGTCTATGTTATATGCATTATCCCCATATTTGGCTAAGATTTTTCAAGGTCCCACCCTTTTCATATGAATTTTAGTAGGGATACCCTTTTGTAACCGAGATTTTTTCAAATGAACCATCACATAGTCACCTACCTCAAACTGAATGTCTCTCCTCTTTTCATCTACTTTGGCCTTCAACTTTTGTTAACTGTCTTGGATTGTCTTCTTGACTTGTTCTTGTATCTCCTTCATGGTTTGGGTGAAGTCCTCTACATTCCCACTCATGTACTCCATGCCTCCAAGATCCCTAAGCTCACACACACCCCTTGGGTGCATCCCATAAACTATCTCAAATGGGCTTCTCTCCCTGTCATTTTGTTCTTACTGTCATGGTAGGCATATTCTACTTGGGGAATAACCACATCCCATCTTTGACCATACTCCTTAGTTAGGCACATCAATAGGTTACCCAAAACTCTATTGACCACCTCAGTTTGGCCATCAGTCTAAGGGTGGTAAGATAAACCAAAAGACAAGTTGGTTCCCAATCTATTCCACAAAATTTTCCAGAAATGACTCATAAATTTCACATCCCTATCTGAAACAATACTTATGGGTAAGCCATGTATTCTCACAATCTCTTTAAAAAATAAGTATGCTATATGACTAGCATCATGTGTAGTCCTGCAGGGAATGAAATGTCCCATCTTACTAAATCTTTCAACCACTACATAAATGCTATCATGTCCTTGCTTTGTTGTGGGTAGACCTACTATGAATTCCATGCTCACACACTCCCATGACCTATTAGGGATAGGTAAAGGTTGATATAAACCTGCATTGCTTATTTCTCCTTCGGCTTTCATGCATATAACACACTGCTCCACTTACCTTGTAACATGTTTTACCAAATTTGGCCAATGGTAGAATCTTTGTACCAACTCTAAGGTTTTGTTCATACCAAAGTGACCACTCAAACAACCATCATGTTTCTCTTGTATGAGAATCTCTCTCACATAGCCTCTCAGCACACATAACTAATTGCCCTTAAATAACAATCCATTTTGCAAAGTAAAATCAGAAAACTTGCTATGGAAATGAATATGAAAATCAACACACACCTTGTATGCTTCACCAAAATCTTCATCTGACTTGTATAGATCTCTGAAACAATCAATTCCAATGCTATTCAACTGGACTTCTTAGACTCTCAACAATCTCCTACTTAGTGCATCTGCAACCTTTTTTTTCTGCCCTTTCTCATGTTTTATTGTAAATGTAAATTCTTGTAAATACTCCATCCATTTTAAATGCCTATTAATTAGTTTCTACTGAGTATTTATACTAAGGGCTTGGTTGTTAGTAAAAAAAACAAACTCCTTGGGAAATAGATAATGCCACCACTTTCTAAGGGACTGAACTAAAGCATATAGTTCTAAGTCATAAGAAGAGTATTTCTTCTTAGCTTCGTTTAGTTTCTCACTAAAGAGGGCCACTGGCCTACCTTCTTGACTCAACACACCCCCTACTACCATCCCACTTACATCACATTCAATAGTAAACAATTTATAAAAACTAGGCAATTGTAGTATAGGTTGAGTGGCTACTTGTTTCTTCAACAACTCAAAGGATTTTCTTGCTTCTACTGTTCACCTAAACTTAGCTTTGACCCCACCCTTGATGGTATCTAATAAAGGAGCACAAATACCACTAAATTTCTTAATAAACTTCCTATAAATCTGGGATAAGTCACAAAAAATTCTTACCTTAGTGGCTGTTGTAGGTGGTGGCCAGTTTAGGATAGTTGTAACTTTGTCTTGATCTATCTTCAAAGATCCTTTGGACACTACAAAGCCCAATTATACTACTTCTTTCTTGAAGAACTCACATTTTTCAAGGTTGATAGCCAAATTCTCTTCATGTAATCTTTGCAACACTACCTCTAAATGCTTGATATACTCCTCCTTTGTCCTGCTAAATATCAGTATATCATCAAGATATACAACTACAAACTATTGAACACAATTACTCAATTGTAAATTTTCATTGATGTTACACATGTATTTACACTTATGTAGTGATGTTACACAAATTTCTACATTCAGACTGAGCACAGTTGGTGAATAGAATGAGTTATTTTAGTGTTGACTGAGTTTGGTCAAGCATTGAAGAAGTTCAGTGTTGACCGAGTCACTTGGGCATTTCAGTCTTGGTTGGGCATTCAGTGGCAGCTGACTAAAAATGATTTATATTCTATAATTAATTGATTATATGAGGCCGACTGAATTGTGATTTATTATTTAGAAGTATATTCAATATTATTTGACAGGGCTTACCATATAAATGAAAGGTCAAGTTTGGATTGAATGCAAGGAAGTGGAAGAATAAGAGTGAGAAAATAGAAGAGTGGAATTATGTGATATGAAGAGTGAAGGTGAAATTAGATAGGATTATGATTGAGTATAGATCACTCAGAGCCACAATAGAACATATGATCATCAAGGATCTAGTCATAATCAGAAAAGAGATCTGAATCAGCAAAGACAATTGCTTACACATACAGGTCAATTCATTTCTACTCTCTAACATCTATAGCAGTGATCTAAAATCTCTTAACAGGGTAGACTTAACAATATTTTTGTAAATCCTCTAACAAGGTAGCATTTCTATGTTGAAGTGTTGAAGACCTCTAACAAGCACACTCCTCACAGGGTGATTAAATCCTTATTTTAACCTTTAACGGGGTTGGCTCCTAATAGGGATCACTTTCGAAGAGTGAAAAATAGTAACTAGTTACATTGGTGGTTTTTCCCATATTGGGTTTCCATGTTAAATCTTGGTGTCACCTGTGTATATGTTATTTGTTTTATGCTTTATGTTTATGCACTTAATCTCTAAAGTATAATTGCATTGGATATTATAAATATTGCTTTGACACCTGAGTTACAGAAGAATATCTTAATTAAATAAGTAATAGTGTTAAAGTATTTAAGACATCTAAGGGACAAAGGATGTGTTTTGAAGTAACTGATTCACCCCTCCCCTCTCAGTTACTTATCTCATTTCCAATAATTTGTATTAGAGCTTAAATTGCTTTCAGAGAAGGTTTGAAGGCCTAAGATAAAGATTAGAGATGTCTTACAGAAGGGAGATCCCAAATCTAAACAAACACAACTTCCTAGCATGGAAGGAGCTGATGAAGCTACATCTATCTACTATCGGAGATGTTGGTTTGGAATTTTTGGAAAGAAAATATGTGGAACCAACAGGGACTATGACTATGGAAAAAAATGATGGAACAAAAGCTTCATAACATAATGATGATTGATATAGCTTCTTCAGTTAGCTACTTAGAATTTGATGAAGTCAAGGACTACCCTACAACCTATGATAAGTGGAAGAAATTATAGGAAATTCATGAAGGAGATGCAAATGTAAAGAGAGCCAAAGCAGAAAGTCTAAGAGGACAATTTGACCAGATGAAAATGAAAGAAGGAGAAGACATTAAAAGATACAGTGAAAGAATCAAGAAGATTGTGAGTGCTATTAGAGCTACAGGTGGAATAATTGAAGATACAATAGTGGTCAGATAGGTACGAATAAATTTAATTCCTATCTATTCTATTACAGTTTAAGATATTCAAGAGATGAGGTGCAATAAATATATAACTTTGGATACATTATTCGGAAGGCTTACAACTTTTGAGTTGGACAACTTTGACAATTACTCTCCTAGATATAGTAATCTTGAGTTTGCATTAAAAGAAAAATTGAACCTTGGTAAGAAGGATAGATACTCAAAAGGGAAGAAGATTGAAAGTGATAGTGATGATGAATATGCTGATGAATATCTTGACATCATTGAAGCACTACTTGCAAGAAAAGTTGCAAAAGGAAAATACATAGGAAAGATACCATTGATTTGTTTTTCATGCAATGAGGTTGGTCACATTTCTGCAAAGTGTCTGAACAAAGAAGACAAAGATGAGAAAAATTTCAAAAAATTCAAAGGAAAGAAAGATTTCAAGAACTACAAAAGCTACAAGGATAAAGGTAATAATTCTTGTTATATTTCTAAAGATTCTGACAGTGATGAAGAAGAAATTGATTATATTGCTATTAAGAATGAGTCAGATGATGAAGATAAAAAGACAACCCTTTTCTCACACATCAATAAAAATGACACATGGATAATTGATAGTGGTTATTCTAATCACATGACTAGTGATAAGACAAAGTTTGAACATCTTGAACACTATGATGGTGAGAGTGTTAGTTTTGGGAATGATGAACCTTACCCTGTAAGAGGAAAAGGTTGCATTATTCTGACAGAAGGAATCAAATGTGATAATTATTATTGGGTTGAAGGATTGAGGAGAAATATATTTAGTGTAGCATAGATGAACAACATTGGCTTCAAGGTAGAATTAATCAATGGTAAGGCCAAGCTCTTGGAAGGTAAAGGGAACCTAGTCAGAACTGGAAGACAAACAAAAGGTAATATATTCTATCTTGATCTCACAAAAGGTTCATGTTTTATTGCACAAGTATAAGAAAGCTAGTTATGGCATAAAAGGTTGTGTCATGTAAATTTTGATAATCTGGTAAATATAAGAAAGAACAAGAGAGTCAGAGATATTCCTATTTTGAAGAAACTTGAGTTAGCAATATGCAAACAATGTCAAATTGGAAAGATGAGGAAGAAAGGTTTCAAAAGAAAGAATTACAATACTGACGAAGTCCTTGAATTGGTACATACTGACCTATGTGGACCAATTAGAACAACAAGCTATACTGGAGAGAATTATTTTATTATATTTTTTTATGATCATTCCAAAATGACAACAGTCATGTTTCTCAGAGAGAAATCAGAAGCTTTTCTAAAATTCACATGGTATCTTGCAAGAGTTGAAAAGGAAACATGAAAGAAACTAAAATGATTAAGATATGACAGAGGAGAATTCATTTCTAATGAGTTCAGTGAATTATGTAATGAGAGAGGAATCAAAATATAGGTACCTACCCCTGGTACACCATAGAAAAATGGAATAGTAGAGAGAAGAAATAGATCCACCATGGATTGTGCTAGAACCCTAATGATTGAAAAGAATGTTGCTGCCAAATACTGGAAGGAGTCCATCAGCACTACATTGTTCACCTTGAACCGATTTCAACTGAACAAAGGTAGTAACTAGACACCTTTTGAATTATGGTATGGATATAAACCTAATGTTCATTATTTCAAAGCATTTGGAAGTAGATTCTACATCTTGAGGGAAGCAAGAAATGGAAAACTAGATGCAAAAAGTGATGAAGGAATATTCCTAGGTTACTCTTGTAAAAGCAAAGCATACAAATTTTTGAATCTTACTACTCATATAGTCATAGAAAGTGTAAATGTCAAGATTGATGAGTTTGCAGAAAAATGTGAAGAGAAGAGCAGTAAAGAGCCTGAAGACTACAATAAATTTGTGTATCATGAACCTGATACTATACCTATGACTCAAGCAATGGTGATTGGACAACAAAACTATCAACCACTAAATATACTAGCATAAACTATGCAACATGAGTTATAAACTAAGCAACCCAAGCTACTGGTAGAAAAAACCAAGTCATAGAAAGAGGGAACTGAGTCACAAGAAGAGGGAAGTGAGTCATAGATAGAGGAACCCCAGTCACAGATAGAGGGAATCGAGTCATAGATAGTGGAACCCGAGCATCAGACAGAGGAACAAGAAAGAATGTTTAAGAATGACTGACCTAGTGGATCGAGTCCAAAATCTAGACTGAAGGATATAGTACTTTCAAAATATGTTAAAAGGCATCATACACCTGAGCAGATAATTAGAGATCAGGCAGAAGGTGCAATGACAAGGAACAAACTCAAAGGTACATACTTAGTGAATTTGAACCTAGAATTGTTAAAGATGCATTGAATGATGAAATTTGGATAGAAGAAATGAATGAATAAATTGAGCAGATTGATAAGAACAAAACTTGGACTCTTGTACCTAGGCCAAATGAAAATAATGTGATTGAAACCAAGTGGGTTTTTAGAAATAAGATGAATGAAAATGGTAAAGTTTCTAGAAACAAGGTCAGACTAGTTTGTAAAGGATATGATCAAGAAGAGGGTATTGACTATGGAGAAACTTTTTCTCCTATTGCAAGACTTCAAGGAGTTAGAACTCTTCTGGCATATGCTGCACATAAAGGATACAAAGTAAATCAAATGGATGTGAAATCTGCATTTCTAAATGGAATCCTAGAAGAAGAAGTCTACATTAAACAACCTGAAGGATTTATTGATCCTAGCAGAAGGAATATGGTTTGCAAGTTGTACAAAGCATTTTATGGACTAAACCAAGTGCCTAGATCCTGGTATGAAAGACTACATAGCTATTTAGTAAGTTTTGGATTTCAGAGAACTAATGATAATAGTAGCCTATACATCAAAGAAGGACCATAGAACAAAATAATGTTAGTAGAGATATTTTTTGATGACATATTATTCACTGGTTATGATAACCTATGCAAAGAATTCTCTATAGATATGAGTAAATAATTTGAGATGTCTATGTTTGGTGAGATCAAATTCTTTGTTGGATTACAAGTACATCAAATGAAGGATGGTATCTACATTAATCAATCAAAATATATCAAGGAGATACTTAAGAAATTTGGTTAGGAAGATTCTAAACTTGTTGGAACACCCATGTGTACTGGACAAAAATTGTCTAAGGATGATGATTCAAAAGAGGTAGATCAGACCAACTACAAATCCATGATTGTAAAATTGCAATATGTTGTTCACACTAGACTTGATATTGCATTGGACATTGGTATTGTTCCAAGATTTTCATCTAATCCCATAGATAATCACCTAATGGAAATCAAAAGAATTGTGAGATATCTAAAGGGTACTGAAGACTATGGCTTATGGTATAAGAAAGGTGGAAACTTTGATTTAAAGGCATTCACTGATGCTTATTGGGCTGGAAGTGTCGATGACAGGAAAAGCACCAGTGGTGGAGCTTTCTTTCTTGGAAAGAGGTTAGTGTCTTGGACTAGCAAGAAACAAAATTGTATCTCTCAGTCTACAACAGAGGTAGAATATGTTGCTGCAACAGTGAACTATTAAAACATCATAAGGATCAAGCACTTGTTGTCAAGAATGAAGGAAGAAGTAAAAGAACCAGTTATTATCTACTGTAACAACACCAATGCCATTAACATTTCAAGGAATCCTATGATGTGCACCAAAACCAAGCATATAACAATAAAGTATCATTTTTTGAGGGAATTGGTATAGAATAAAGAAGTAAGGCTGGAATATGTGAATACTAAAGAACAAGTTGCAGACATATTCACCAACCCTTTACCTAAGGATGCATTCTTGTATCTAAGAGGAAATCTAGGGGTGCTTCCCCTAACTAAAGCTCACTAAAATACAGTTTAGTGATGCATCAACCCGAGCGACAGTGAAGATCTATCAGTTAATGTAGGTACATCATAGCACATTTCAAATGAATTAGTATACTCAGGTACATGACAATTACAAAGTGAAATAGTACTGACTATTGGTATTTATGGAGATGGAGTCTTTGGAATCTGTTGTCAAAGAGGGAGAGTTCTCTATAATACATAAGAATAAGAGGGAGAGTTTGCTATAATATAGAAGATAATATAGTAAGAGGGAGATTTTGATGTTAGAGGGAGTTTTTTGGATGAGAATCAGAATGAAGCTAAAGACATTAATGAAAATTTTCTGTTGCTCTACAATTGTTTGTATTATGACATGTTGTGTTTCCATCAATGCCAAAGAGGGAGATTGTTGAAGAAAATTATTCAATTGTGTATTGTCATTGATGTTACACATGTATTTACACTTATGTAGTGATGTTACACAAATGTCTACATTTAGACCGAGCACAGTTGGTGAACAAAATGATTTATTTTAGTGTTGACCAAGTTCAGTCGGGCATTGAAGAAGTTCAGTGTTGACTGAGTCACTTAGGCATTTCAGTCTTGGTCGGGCATTCAGTGGCAGCCAACTAACAGTGATTTATATTCTATAATTCATTGATTATATGAGGCCAACTTAATTGTGATTTATTATTTATAAGTATATTCAAGCCAACTTGACATGGCTTACCATATAAATGAAAGGTCAAGTTTGGATTGAATGCAAGGAAGTGGAAGAATAAGAGTGAGAAAGAAGAAGTGTGGAATTCTGTGATATGAAGAATGAAGGAAAAATCAAATAGGATTCTGATTGAGTACAGATCACTCAGAGCTACAATAGAAATTTTGATTAGAAAGGATCCAATCATAATCAGAACAAAGATCTGAATTAGTAAAGATAGTTTCTTACACATATAGGTAAATTCATTGTTACTCTCTAACAATTGTAGCAGTGATCTAAAATCTCTTAACAAAGTAGACTGAATAGTCTTTTTGTAAATCCTCTCACAAGGTAGCATTTCTACGTTGAAGTATTAAAAACCTCTAACAAGGCCACTCCTCACAGGGTGATTAAATCCTCTAACAAGGTCACACCTCATAGTGTGTTATTGTAATCTTTAATAGGGTTGGCTCCTAATAGGGCTTACTTCAGAAGAATGAAAAATAGTAACTACTTACATTGGTGGTTTTTCCCATATTGGGTTTCCACATTAAATCTTGGTGTCACCTGTGTATATGTTATTTGTTTTATGCTTTATGTTTCTTCACTTAATCTCTAAAGTATAATTGCATTGGATATTATAAAGATTTCTTTGACACTCGAGTTATAGAAGAATATTTCAATTAACCAAGTAAAAATATTAAAGTATTCAAGACATCTAAGGGAAAAATAATTTGTTTAGAATTAACTGATTCACCCCTCCCCTCTCAGTTACTTATCTCATTTCCAACACAAACTTCCCTGTGAAGTCCTTGATCACTTCATTCATGATCCTCATGAATGTGCTCAGATAATTTGTGAGACCAACTGGCATCACAAGCCATTCATATAACCCATATGTGGTCTTGAATTCCATTTTCCATTCATCCCCTTCTTTCACCCTAATTTGGTGATAACCACTCTTCAAATCCAACTTGGTAAAGTACATTTCCCCTCAAAGGAAATCCATGAGATCCTCAATCCTAGGTATGGAGAACCTATACCTTATTGTGATTTTGTTTGTATCCCTTGAGTCTATGCAAAGTCTCTATTTTCCTCCCTTCTTGGATGCCAACACAACTGGGACTACACATGGACTTATACTATTTTTGATCAAGCCTTGATCCAAGAGTTCTTGTACTTTCCTTTCCACTTCCAAATTCTGATCAGGAGTTAGATTATAATATGCCTTATTAGGAAAAGATCCACTAGGAAAAAAGTCTATCTGATGACTTATTACTCTCCTAGGAGGTAAGGTAGAAGGAGTGCCATCACTCACTATGTCTTTATACTTCTCAAGCAATTTTTATATATCTTATGGTATTGGCTCCTTGACTGGTTTTTCTTCCTTCTTATATATTAGCACAATTCCATACCCTTAATTCTCATCATCCTTGAGATCCCTCACAAAATCCTTTCCACTACAAAACATAACATTAGGAGTCTTGGATTGTGGCTTTTCCTCTTCTACCAAAGACTGAATCTTGAAAGTTCTGCCTCCTTTCTTGAAGGTTATATAATTATCCTTCCCATCATATATTGCCCCATTTTCAAACTTCTAAGGTCTTCCTAACAGAATATGACAAGCATCCATTGGTAGGATGTCACACAAGAGTTTATCCTTATACCCTGCTATGGAGAATTCAACCCATGTATGCTCATTCACCAATACACTTTGGCCTTTGTTGAGCCATGTCACCTTATAGGGATTCACATGGGGTACTCTGGTCAACTTGAGTTTGTTGAGTGCTTCCTCTGAGATGATATTTTTAGTGGATCCAGAATCCACTATCACCTTACAAACTTTGTCAAGGATCTTGCATCTTATCCTAAACAAAGCCATCCTATGCTTGGTTCATATTTACTTGGTTGTCTTATAAATACCCTTCTAAACATTAACTTCTCACCCATCTCTGAATCTAGATGGTCAATCTTAGGTGATTTTACACTTAAAGTATCCTCATGAGAATAAGCCACTCTCTTGTCATAATTTGATGAAGTAGGCTTGTCAGGGAACCTATATGTTGGATGGCCTAATTGACCACAGTTGTAACACATCATACTTGAAAAGTATGGGTTACTTCTACCTCCTTTCCCTCTACTAGGACCACCTTGATTACCCCTTGCCTTTGTTAAAGCCCCCTCTTGGAGTGCTTTCAGTAGTATTCTCTACCAGCTTGTTCTCACCTTGTGTCCTTTTCTCATTTCCTTTTCCTTGATAGCTTCCTATTTGATCCCTTTGGTCTCTTCCTCTACCCCTTTTTTTGAATTTATAGTCACCCTTCTTCTTGTTCTTTTCCTCTACTCTTAGGGATATTTTATGACACCTTTGCACTGTGGTTGGTTTCCACAGACTGATTTCTTTTTGGATATTCCATTTCAATCTAGCCAAGTACCTGGAAACTTTGATTGATTCCTCTTCTTGTTTCTTAGATCTAAGACACAATCTTTGGAATTCCTCTGTATAAGAGGCCATACTTGCTTCAAATTATATCTTTTCCTATGGATTTGGATCTAATAGTCCTCTGGCAGGTAATTCTCCTTTAGCTTGGTCACCATTGCATTCCAATTGGCTATGGGCTGCTTACCCAATCTGATCCTCTCATCTTGAAGTTATTTCCACCATATTAGGGCTGACCCTTTAAGTCTTGATTTTTCCACCTTGATCTTTTGTGCTTCAGTTACTCCTTCACACTCAAAATGGTTCTCCATTCCTTCAATCCAATCCATCACTGCTTCAATAGCCATCTTTCCACTAAAGAGTGGTATACCCTCCAATGCCTTTCCTCCTAGGGCTTTGATGGCTTTTAGGAGGGGCTCTTCATTCAAGATAGGGTCTGGTTAAGGGATAGGGTCTTCCTCATCTATCTTTTTACCCCTATCACTACTTTCAACTTCTTTATTTCTAGCTACAACATTAGCAACTTCTTCTATCCTTATCTTCATTCCTTCTAAGGCTTCTTCAAGGAGTCTATTCTTCTCCTTTTTATCAAAAACTTCTTTAGCTAGCTCTGCATTTTTCACCACGATTGACTCTCCTACTAATTCAGCAATAGCTGCAGACATACACTGACTTCCCAAGTCTTTAACTTGCTCTGATACCAATCTGATGTAACAACAAGCCTTTCTCTCCTACCCTATCCTCCACTAGGATCTTCAATAGGCCTCTTCTCTATCCTAAGTATGGTTCTTCACTAACCCCAACCTTCAAGGATCCCCCTCTCAAGACCCCACTCAATTTCAGCTTGAGTACACCAACAAGAAAATCAAACTACTTCAACACCTAGCCATAGTGCTCTCCTTGCCCTTCTCCACAAACTGATCCAAATGGATCAAGAACTCTTCTATATGGAGAGGTAGTCTCCTATATTTTTAATTGGGTCTAATCCAATGTCCAAAAACTCCCTTTGCACTAAAACCCTAAATGAGTTCCAAGAACAAAGCCAAATTCACACAAAATAGGGCTACACGCATTAGGCCTAATTAGGCACTTTTTCTGCAATAACATGTAAAAATCCTTAACAAGTTTGAATACTAACACTTGATATTGATTCCCTTTATCAAGACACTAAATAGTTCTAGGTCTTGTTTCCCAAAAGTGTTCGTACAGTGAATCCTACAACCATGCCTAAAAATTAGGGTTTCTAAGCATTAAGTTTGCCTGCACAAAGGAACTTGTTTCTTGCATTCAAAAATATTCACCCAAACTTCTCCTTCAAATTTTGGATCCTCCACACACCACTCTAACTCTCCACAATAACCAATTGAAGCAATGAATGCTTTCAATCGCTTCCATTAGCTCTACAACTGCCTATGATCCCTAGCCATGTAGCTATGGCTTGGCTATGGCATCACATTAAAATTATCTCCCATGCTTTACAGGGTCCCTCCTTCATTGTAAAATATGTACATGGAGTCATATCCCTAATCCCAAAGGCCCGTGCAAACTCCACGGTGGGAAGAAGACTTATGACCCCATTTCTAAAAGTGGCTTGGTTCAAACCAGCAACTGGTTAAAAACAAAAAGAATTTACAAAACCAACTAAATCAACACTAAATAAAAATATACCACCACATAGAGTATCTAAATTTACTATCCTAACATGACCAAGAGCTACAATAGGTAATCTAATCCATGAAAACACAAAATGCTCAGAAATACAAAAACTGTAACTGCTTTCTTGATATTATAGTCTGTACAATAGCTTATCAAAGTCAACCAAACTATTCACAAGGTCGAGGGAGGTCTAATATAGGTTTCCAAGTCTTTATACTGATATTTCAGATAGTTAAGGAACCACCTTGTCCAAAAATACAATCTTGCAACAAATGTTGTCAATGTTGTCAATGACAACATTGACAACTTTTACATGTTTTTGTGAACTTGACACAAAACATGATAAAAAATCATAAGAACTTAACCAATAACATAACTAGGCTAAGTAAACATCAAATAGGCCTTGTGCATCCCTACTTTTCCAATTTGACCCCTGGATGGATCATTTACAACTATTGCTCCAATATTGGCCATATGGACCAAAAGAGAAACTTTGGACATTGCTAAAATTAAAAGCACTAAAGACCTAAGTAGACATCCTCATATAAATCCAAAAATCCTATGACCTAAATAGTCCCCTTATTCCCTAGTGGTCTGTCTAGAACCAGTATAAACCAAAAACAACTTAGAAGCCCTAGGTTACTTGCTAGCCCTATGTAGGTGCTCCTGCACCAATGGGAATGACATTCTGTATTAAACTTTTGTTCACTATCTATGTAACAACTCGCCCTTCTACTATAGAAATTTTTTTTGCTCCACTTTCTTCTTCTAGCTCCATATTCTCATCCCCTCTACCTAATCAATTAGCTTGAATGTGCATCTCTTTGCATGCTAGTATTTGTAGTGCATCCTGAAATCAATGATTTTTAGTAGATAAAATCCAACAGTGACAAAGTGACAAACAATAGTGCATATAGTTCCAAACCTCATAAGCATACCTGAAGTACACATTGTGCAACATCATCATCAAGATTAAGAAAACCATCAGTTGCAACAATAATAATTTCTGCACGTAGTTTTGTAGAAGTTGCCAATAGATACTGAGGATAATGATTTATTGCTACCTCTCTGAATAAAAAGAAACTATGTTAACTTTAGCTAATCACTAAATTTATTACAATAAATCATTTTAATCACATGTTCCATATAGTGTTCTATTTTAATAAGCTGACATAAATTACCTTAAAGAAAACAAACATCGATCACTCTTTGAGGTTTGAAGTGCCTCACTGTGACCAGCATATGCATGAAAATCATTCAATATAAAGATAGTCTCAACAAAACTATTATGCCAGAAGGGGTGCCTTCGCTGCAATACAAATTTATTTATAAATATTATGCAAACACTTTTATGCAATCAAGCATTTGCTAGAGAAAAGTTAAAATTTCCCACTGTTCTTATTGTAAAATTCTCACTTTTCAAAATTATCCCAAAAAGATAATCTACCAACCATTGGATCTTTTCAGATTCATCAAAAAGAGCAAAGAGAAACTGGTAAAATAGGACCCCCTTCCACTTGAAATAATCCCTCTGTAACAACACACATTACAAACTGTAAAACATGTACAAAAATGATAGAAGATTTAAAAGCATGAATCTAATTTTTAAGGTCTTTTTTTACTAAATCAGTGCAACTCAAAGGTATATAATGGTTCCCATTAAGATTGCATTTATTTATTTGTTATTTAATTGGAAATTTACACAATATCTTTCCTTCACAATAGCATACCTGTAATAACCTTGCAAGGAGTATGAATGTCTTCCTCCTTACAAGCTCACATGGATCATGAAGAGACTTTGTTAACTTGGGAAAGCATCTATTGCAATATGAAGTTAGTAAAATGGGATAGAAAAATTTCAATAAAATACAATAGCATCATAGTCCAAAGGATCATCAAAAATTTTAATTGATAACTGAGATAACAACAATACAATGTCACAAGTTTGGCTCCATATGGCTCATCGCAAAAGAGATAGTGACTCATTTTTTTAATATTTATTTTATATATCTAGGAACATAATTTCTAAGCTATAAATAAACATTTGTAAACAACCATCTACCCATTGTTACCTTCTGTAAATTTGGGAATATATTTCATTGGCTTTAATTAAAGATAAGTAGATGGACATCTCAACTATTTTTATGTTCTACACTATGAATATAATACCCAAGCTTTAACAGTCGATCAACATCTAACCCATTGTGCAATTTAACAAATTGTTTTATTGATAAAAAAATTTAACTATTCTAGAAACAAAGAGAAGCTCAATATTTTAAGGTCTCACTCTATGCACGAAAAATATATATATATATTTTAAATTATAGAATACCATCACAATTGCAATGGTATTCTGAGAACAACCGACACCAAAGCACTACATGTGATGTCTAGATATCAAAATAATCTGACAGATTGATGTAGTCACTACAACATATCCATTGCATACCTATCATAATTGTGACACTCATAATGTGTAACAATGACATGTTAACCATCGTAGGTGGTGCATATTGCGATGTTCAATACCATCGCAATAATGAAAGACATACTAGCCATCGGTGATTCTGACACCAAAACTGCAACACCGATCTATGTCGCTTGATCAGTAGGGTAGCGTTGGAATTGTGATGCATAACCATCAAAAATAGGACTGAAATGTACTAGTGAAGGTAGGAGATATGGACATTGGAAAGGTATGGAAAGAAAAGGAACCAAGTGAAACCAAGGTTCAGGGAGAGTTAATAGAATGGACTGAGTCTTCACCTGATGCTAACACTACTACATCAACCTAGATGGCCAAGCATGGCCTTAGGGGAATCTTTGGAGAAGTATACCAGAAACATATTCAACCCCTATTTATGTGGAATAAGCTTTTGCAAGCTTATGGAGAGTGTGTATGATTGGTTTGAAGTACCTATTTGAGATCACATTGTTATACACATTGTATCTTGTGATCGTCAGATTGATGGTCGAATGGATCATTGTAGACTTATAAGTTCATTGAGAAATGTTTCTATCCTTACATGGCTAAGTATTAGTTTATTCACTTGAACATATCTAATTACTATTTGAGCAGGGTTGAAGGAGATCAAAGAAACAAGCAAGGAAACTAGGGCTCTTTGTGATCATTGAGTGTGCATACCTAGATTCATCAAAGTAAAGGTATTTTCGATCACTTGCAAATATTTGAATACTATGGATACTCCATTGGTATTTGATATTAGTGAACAACCAAGGTAATGTTAGAAACACTGAGAGGGGGGGGGGGGGGTGAATCAATGTTTGTCAATTTATTATATATAAACAATTTAAACATAAATCAAATATACATCCAATGAAGCTTAACACTAGAACACATAACACATGATATGATTACAGGGAAACCTTGATCAAAGGAAAACCTTGGTGGGAATTAGTACCCACAAATATTGTACTAGTATAATGAACCTGTTAAAGTTCCTTTACCCTGTTAGAAGTCTTTAAAATGCAAGTACAATGACCATATTAGGAGTCTTTATAAACTTTATTAAAGGTATATGGCTCACTGCCAGAGCTCACTGCTCAATAAGATGAAGGCTACAACCTTCTGATAGTTGATATACACTATATCAAAAGTGAACTGTTGTGATGACACTATTGTCTGATCAGTTTTGTGTATGTGTTGATGCTCTTACTCTCTTAAAGATATTTATCTCATACTGACTTCTCTATATTGTTCTTGTATATCTCTCTTATGCATTGTCTTTGACACTTCTAATATAACTTATCATTACATATATCTATGTTCATGCCTGAATAGACGCGACCCAAAACAAGACCATAGTCGGCCCAAAAACATAATACACAATGCTTCCAAACAAATTGGCTTAAGTGTGTTTACTACAATAATAAAGACATGATTACAAACATACTATCATAGGCACTTGGCCTTTACACAACAAAATATTATACACTGATCCAAAACATAAGTTGGCTCCATGCTCTGTCTTCTGAACTACAGTAGTACTATTCTTGTTGTAACTTATCCATACCATGTGTGTCTGGACATAGTATGTACATGTAACATAGAACATATATGTGAACATGCATACCCTAATTTGATTGCTTGCACGTATGTTGGTGTGTTGACCACTGCATATCTCTGTTTGTCCTATTTTCTATACTTAGTCATTTTTGTCTTCCAAGTTTACTAGACAGAAACTTTATATGAATTTGTTGCCATAATGACAACACAAAATAAGTCATGTATTCTCTGGGAGTCAACCTGCCAACAATCTCCCCCTTTGTCATTAATGGAAACAAAGGAATGTGACCAAGTTACTCAAAGTTGACTTAACACAAAAAGAGTTGTATATCATTATATACATACACTACTCCCCATATATACACTTATTATTTATATACATTACTCCCCCTTTGACATTAATGACAAAGGTGTCCAAAAACTTGTAAGTCTCTAGATACTTACTCCATGTATACATCTGGATATACAATCTGAAGAGACTTGATCTCTTTCTGCCAAAATGCCTTTATTGCATCAACTGTCTGAAGATGGGTGCATAAAGCATATGTGAGCTTCTCCATTTTTATTAGATCCATGTAGGGAACTTGATCATATGTGACAATGGTGGCATCAATCTGTTTGATGTTCTCATCTAGAACTGCTAAGGAGGGTGCTAGTGCATTTCTCAGTTGAGTCTACATGATTCTTATCTTATTGATCTCAAACTTTTCTTTTTCAATCTTGTCCAACTGACCTTGATAGATATTGTTGTAGATGTTCATGTCTTGCATGGATGTTTCAACTAATTTTCTAACACTGTCAACCAATATATTTGCCTCTTCTATCTTTTTGATATGTTTAGAGGTGAATTTTGCTCTGTCCATGCAGTTTGCTATTACCTTTCTACCTTTAGCTACCAACTTTTTCAACATAGATTGACCAATCTTTAATGAGTTTAAATCTAAGGTAAAATTCTTTACCAGTTCATTTAATCTTTCCTTTTTATACTCATCTTTTGCAATTCTAGTAGTTGAGTCTACTAAGCTTGTAAAATGTGCTTTGAAGCTTGTTAGGATGTTGTCTACATCATCAACTGACTGAATTTTAGCTACTTTCTTGTCTGTAGGCACTAGATCATTCAGAATGTTCACTGATTCCAAAAAGAGAGGGTTTCTCATAACTTGTTTCTCTTTCAATTTTTCCATAGCTAGGATGCTAATCTTGATCAAGTCTTCTTCTCCCCATGCATCAAGACTTGCTGAGTCAGGAGTTAAGCTTGACAAAAATGAAGTAGATGGTTGAATGGATGGTGTGAATATAGTATTCAGACTAGTATCCATGCATTCAATTTTTACTGGGATCTCCATGACTGGTGTTTCATTATTTTGATTATCTTCCTCTTTATTCAAGTCTATTAGATCTATAGAGGGAACTCCATCTTGTTGTAAAGATGTGTCATCAGTGCACACCTCCTTAGTTCTTACAAATTATTTTTCAACTTTGTCCATATCATTATCAGAGGTGGTCATGGATATTTTGATATCATCAATCACTATAGTATCTCCTGAATCTTTTTTTGTATCAGAGGCTATTGAAACTAAAGGTGCTAAAACTTGTGGACCTGTCTTAGGTGCATTCTGAATCACTAGTTTTGTAACCTGTTTGGGAGGAACTGGAGTTACCTTTGTTGTAGGCATTGTTGATGGATACATATGTCTATCCACAAACACTTGTGCAAAATCTTTTTCAGTCTCTTTCCCAACTAAGTCATACTCTTTGTTCATAATATGAAGAGTCCTTGTCTTGGTTATGAGAAGAGGCTTTACCAAATCGAATAGAATTGCCTTCTCATCATGTGCACAAATAGGGAGAAGATTATCCAATTTTTCTTCTTTAATCCTCATGTCTTCCTCAATTGTATGTCTTTTCATTATCTCTAGAATGTTCCATAATTTGTCTGGTATCACTATTTTAAGTTCTAGAACTAACTTTTTAAACTTAATCATGTGAGAGATGATCATAGAATGTATCTTAGATTTATCTATCTCCTGATACTTGTCATAAACCTTTGTAATTGTATCTAGTCTTCCTTCATTAACAATCATGTTCCTTAAGACATTAAGACTAGGTCTGAATCCCACCTCACGAGTAGCTTGAGTATTTCTTACTATGCTCGAAGTTGTTCTTGAGGATGGGTGACTAGTGGGCGCTTGCTTCTTTCCTCTACACTTCTTTCTTGGTACAAAAGGTGGAGAGGATTCCATATCAATGGTGGTAGAGGGTGAAGAAGTGCTCTCTTCTTCTTCTTCTTCTTCTTCTTCTTCTTCTGGATGTCATAGGACTTCTCTATTTTGACTTGTGCAGAATTTTGCTCAAGTTATTTTGCAATCTTGGCTTCCCTTGCTTTATCTAGGCCTTCTTGTGTGACCCCATGAACTTTTAGGATGATATATGTAATTCTAGATGCCTTCCTTTTGTTATCAGCACTGTATAGGACAGAATCAACTTCATTTGTCTTCTCTCTGTAAGTGCCCCACCTGGGCTCATTAGGATCTTTGGGCGCAGACAAAAGAAATTGTGCATATCCTTCCAACACATGTTCCTCTACTTCATAACCAAGTGGGTGAATCTATTTGGTTCTAGGCTCAATTACCTCCATGCAAGTGCAGTCAGTTTGTACCATGAAGCATGTGGTTTTCTTATACTTCTCAACTATTTTCTCAGATAATCTGAACCTCTTCTGCATTTAATGCTTGCTACTGTAGGCAGTTTTCATAGAGAGTTCTAAAATTTGTTTAAAATGCATTATAGACAATGCGTGCATGCATACAACTAAAAATTATGATCATAAACATAAATCCAAAGTCGCATACTCAGAGGTGAGTATACTAGCCACGCAGTGGTTTAGAGCTAGA
This sequence comes from Thuja plicata, assembly GCA_018584345.1. Lineage (NCBI taxonomy): Eukaryota > Viridiplantae > Streptophyta > Pinopsida > Cupressales > Cupressaceae > Thuja > Thuja plicata. The sequence continues at coordinate 2,587,153 of MU227713.1, read as the reverse complement.
CTAGCTCCCCCTAAGACCAAGAAGGTCAACTATCTAGAAGTAGAGGGTGTGTCCACTATGGATGCACCTACTACCTTATTATCACCACTATCCTTCTTTACTTTGACCCATATTTTATCTAAATCTTCTTTTTCTTGAACAAACTTGACTTCTCCTGATTCTTCAAATAATGACTTTTAAGGATTATCTTGTTTTTGAGTTCTGGATCTATAGAACCTTAAGATGTGTCCAGCCTTTCCACATGAGTGACAAATGATAGGAGGTCTGATGTTATTATTTATCATGTTGTGTTTCTTGGCTATGTGTCTATTATAATTGAATATCTAACATGTAATGCTCTGCAAGTTTCTTGGAGGTTAATTTCTCTGATTTTGTTGATTCATACTTCTTTGATCCTGTTGTGACTGATTTATTTGATTTGTTCTGTAATGTATAGCCCTGTGGCCAAACTTGTTATAGGAGTAACAATAACCATTGAAAGGTCTTATCTCTTTACAATCTCTTTCCAAGTGATCATTTTTGTTATAGGCATAGCAAGTATGGTTGACTGCCTTGTTCCCTGCTTTAGTCTCTTCATGATTCTCAGTTTTCTTTTGTTCTGTAGATTCTATTTGAGCTTTCTTTCTTTCTTGTAATGAATTAATCTCAGTTTAAGCTATACCATATCCCATACTAGTGGTGTCACCTTTTAGATTTTTTGCATAAAGCTATGATTGAATTAAATCAGAACTTGTGTGAAGTTTATCAATCTTGCCTTTTTCTCCTGATAATTCAAATTCAATCTTATTCTTGATGTTTTCCAATTCCAATATTTTCATATTGGCTTGCATGAGTTCTTCATCTAACTATTTATTTTCTTTGTTCTTCTCTTGAATAGATATTAGGCTATCAGTTAACTGATCATTCAATTCTTCTATCTTATGTTTTAAAGATAAGTTTTCTTCATTCAGTTTCTTGACCATTTTCCCCAAATCATTTGTAGAGCAATATTTCAAATCTTTTCTTAACTTTTTGATAAGCATTTGTGAGCCATCAACTTTTAGTTTATGTTCCTCATTTTCTTTCTTAGATCTGTCTAGATCTTCAAGTGCCACTTCAAGATTCTTTTTTAGATGTTTAGCTTCTGCTAAATCCATGATCTCCTCAAGTGGTTAAAATTTTCTCTCAGAGGACCAGAGCTCTGATACCAATTGTTAGAAACACTGAGAGGGGGGGGCATGAATCAGTTTTTGCCAATTTATTATATTTCAGCAATTGAAACATAAATCAAATATCCATCCAATGAAGCTTAACACCAGAACACATAACACATGATATGATTATGGGGAAACCTTGATTAGAGGAAAACCCCGGTGGGAATTAGTACCCACAAATATTGTACTAGTATAATGAACCTGTTAAAGTTCCTTTGCCTTGTTAGAAGCAGTCTTTACAATGCAAGTATAATGACATTGTTAGGAGTCTTTATAAACCCTTGTTAAAGGTATATGGCTCACTGCTAGAGCTCCCTTCTCAATAAGATGAAGGCTACAACCTTATGATAGTTGATATACAGTATATCAAAAGTAAATTTCTGTGATTACACTACTGTCTGATCAGTTTCGTGTATGCGTTGATGGTCTTACTCTCTTAAAGATATTTATCTCATACTCACTTCTCTATACTATTCTTCTATATCTCTCTTATGCATTTTATTTGACACTTCTAATATAAATTATCATTACATAGATATATGTTTATGCTTGAATAGATGCAGCCCAAAACAAGACCATAGTCGGCCCAAAAACATAATAAAAAATGCTTCCAAAAGAATTGGCTTAAGTGTGTTTACTAAAATAATAAAGACATGATTAAAAACATACTATCATAGGCACTTGGCCTTTACACAAAAAAATATTATACACTGATCCAAAACATAAGTCGGCTCCATGCTCTGTCTTTTGAACTACAGTAGTAATGTTCTTGCTGTAACTTATTTGTACTATCATTTCGTACCATGCATGTCTGGACTTAGCATGTACATGTAACATAGAACATTAATGTGAATGTGCATACCTTGATTCAATCACTCACACATATGCTGGTGTGTTGATCATTGCATAACTGTGTCTGCCTTGCTTTCTATACTTAGTCATTTTTGTCTTCCAAGTTTACTTGACAGAAAATTTATATGACTTTGTTTCCATAATGAAAACACAAAATAAGTCATGTATTCTCTGGGAGTCAACTTTCCAAGAAGTAAAAATTCATTGAAAATCCCTTCAAGTCTACTGAATATGATCCATAAGGCACATTTTTACAAACACCCTACGTAGTGCTTCTTGTGGAAGACATTAGGGAATACATTTACGACAAGTATGAGTCGTTAGAAGACTTCAAGATCTATAAGGAGATGAAATATATGATAAAGGAGGATGGAACTTGGAAAGACAAGTTCACACATTTGCAGAACCTCAATGTGATGTGAATGATGTAACTCTATGAGTTCGATGAAGAAGAGTGGATCAAGATTATTTTGAGAAGAGTTCATGATCAATTTCTCTTGATTGTTGAGCAGCCTATGAAGATTTACAGTGAATTGATCCATGATATAACTGGGTTGGACAATTCTAGCATTTTTCCTGTTGTGGAGAAGAATACAAAGAAACAGGTAGAAACCTTAATACATTCTAGATGGGATAAGAGGGAAATGAACATAGATGACATCTTTCATCAAGATGTGAGACTAGTTTCTATGATTTTAGGATATAAAATTCACTATAGCAACTGACCTAATTCATTTTCCATGGGATTCATTATGATGACCTATAAGATAGTGAAAGATAATGTGAAATACAGTCTTTGCAAATTTCTTACACAATAATTTATGGAGAATATCAAGTATATTAGGAGAGATAAGTCCAAGGCATTAAGGTTTGGGTCTTTACTGATTCATATATATATTCATATAGTTCATAAATTCCCTGGAATGAACCCTAGAGCATGGAAAGATAATGAGGCTAATGGTATTCAAGTTTCTAACAACTATAGAAGACATAATAGTACTTGGGTAGATGGATAATTATTTGCTATGATCAAAATTCTGCAAAGGCAAATGAAGGAGAGGGTAAGAATCCCTGAAGCATTGGTTGAGAAATTAAAGGATAAATCTATTTCATGGTTGAAACTAATTGTGTGTGGTTTGAAATAGTTGAACCAAGGAAGAAGTGGTGTTATCCTATGGGGTATGAGGCCAGTTCAAAAGCCCTTACAATGTAGGTTGAGTATATCTTATCTTCTAAGATTGATCCTTCCAAAGAGAGATGGGGAACGTATGAAGAAATATCAAGTAAGATTAGAGAGGAAAAGACTAGGGAAACAAGGAAAAGAAAATTGGAAAATGTTGTGGACAAACTAGCAGAAAATGTAGGTATTTCTAAAGATGAGATGAAAGAGGTAAGGAAAAGGATGAAAAAAGGTGTTTCTGGCTTGGAAAGCACTTCTCCTAAATCTCTTCCTCCTCTAAAAACTGTAAAGGTCACTATTCCACCTCCTACTATGGTCAATATAGTTGATACTATCTCTACACCACCAAATAAGACATTGTAGACAGAGAAAACATAAGAGATCCATGTGAAGAGGAAAAGGTCCTTGAAACATAATTCACCACCTAAAAAGAAGTGGAATGTAGTGCTAAATGAAGAAGAAAAGGTAACAAAAGAGAAAACAGAAAAAGTACAAGAGAAACCAGCTGAAAGAAAAATCTAGAAACCATATTTGAAAATGCTAGAAAAGAGAGTTGTGGAACAGGGAAAGCCAAACCAATTTCCTAGATACTATGAAAGGTATGATGGAAATAATCAAATTATGATTGAAGACATTATCATTAATCATATGCTTGTTTCCAAAAATAATTTACTTGAGATAGAACGAAGTGTTCCGAAAGGTCTATATGAAAAAATTGAGGTAAGAAAGAAGTTAGCACTCAAAGAGGATGAGCAGATAAGAATAAAAGAAATCGAAGACATGATACTTGTTATTTATTTTGATGAACATGAGAGAATAATGAAATCCATTAAGCCCCTACTGAGAGTAAAATCTAGATTTATAAAAACTATGGGGAGAAATTATGATGAAGTTATAGAGGAAACTTAGAAGGCTATTGACAAATTCCTATTGGAAGCTGAGCCTAAAAATGTTAACCTCCTAATAACAAGGCTACTAAGCCTAAAACCATTCTAAGAGAATAATATTCTAAGGTCTCACAAGTAAACATTGACACATTTAAGGATGGAGAGGATAGTAGTCAATTTTTAAGTAGTAGAGCAATAAGACTTCTTTGTTTCTGGTGTGACTATGTCTTTGGACACTTCATACCATGTAAGTGACCCTTTTCAATGGAATGTGGATACTTTGACTAAGGTAGACATAAGTGATGAACATAGTACAATAAATCTGACTGAGGAAGATTCTTCTAAGGAAGAACATAGAGCAAGTATGATTGAGGTAGTGAAGGAATTTGAAAATAAAGTTGAAGCTAAAAAAGAAACACATGTATCTGTTTCTTCAGTTTTATTTTTTGCAAGTGGCAACAAACCTCTAGGAATAGATGTTGAAGGTATGGATGAAGATGAATTAATGAGATTATCATACATATCCTTTGTTGGAATAATGTAATGGTGTGTACTAAGAGGGGAGGGGTGAATCAATACCTTTAAAACTTTTTGTCAATTAATTGTAATCCTTCAGTAATGAATTCCTTGCATTACCGACCATATGTGCTATTCTATCTTTATGTATGTAATATCAATTCATAAACTTAATTTTCATGTAAAAAATTCATAGAAACATTTATGAAATCTAATGACACATGACACAAGATTTGGTAATGCAGAAAAACCCTGTTAGAAGGTAAAAATTGCAGTGGGGATGAAACCCACAAAACTTCACTATCTGCAGAATGGAAGGGGCCAATTTAAGCTTACAATTTTGATCATTTGTGATGATCTTACCCTGTTAGGAGTAACATGCTTAGACTAGTTAAGGTCTACTCTATTAAGAGCTTTAGCAACACCATTTAGTGTGCACTCACTTAAGAGATTTACAAAAGGATTGTTACATCCACCTTCTAAAAGGATTGTTACATCCACCTTCTCAAAGGATTTATTCTATTTGCTACACTTGTTAGAATGTAGTAAAAAATACTGATTGACTTAAGTATATGCAATCCTAAATTGCTAAGTATAGATCCATTAAAGTTTACAATATGATGTATCACCTATAGTGGTTGATTAATACCTATGTTATGCTCAGTAGCCTTGAATCTTGTTCTTGGTAACTGATTTCATCTTTTGTTTTCCTTTTACATAAAAATTTGTATCTGATCCATAGATGTCTCTATAGCTATGCTCGTCATCACATTATCTTGTTCTGATTGATTACACATCTATTTATACAATGAATTTGGCCTAAATAAGTTTCACGCTTTTCAATGATAACTCTATGATCAAATGTTTACAACTTGACCTTGATCACCTAGTTTGTATGTTTTCAATCAGTTAGACTGATTAAAATGATTACATTGGACTTATTTGTCCCTCAAGGAATGGTTTTAAAGATATTCTTTAAAGCTAAATATAAAACTTAAGTGTTGTATCTGACGTGCAAGTGAGATCCACATTTCTCAAAATGAATTTGTCTCTTGGTATACTAGTGCTCGGGTTGCTCTGTAGTCTTCCTTTCGGTGTTCACTATAAACTTGTCTGTTAGGTTCCTCTATTGTCTGCTCTATTGCTTTACACTGTTGATTTCTCTATCGAGTTACACTATAAAATTCTGTAGGGTTTCTCTGTGATTTATGTTTTCAGTTTACATAGTGATCTATCTACCGGTGATAGTGAATTTTGCAGTTTTGGTGACCTCTGTTAACTATTGTGTGGGGTTGCACTATAAACCTGTCTTTCGGTGATCATGTACCGATGGTTTAAAAATTGGTTCCTTTGCATAATAATGGAAAAATATGATCATCAATCTCCTACTTTGACATTAGTATCAAAAATTGATATTTGCAAAACTAAAATGTTTAGTATATACACCATGTGTTCACCTTGTCAATATGAATCCTCCTATGTGCATGTCGGTATAGTATATGTACATGTATATACACTTGCCTTTATAATATTTCCCCCCTTTCACCTTATATCATATTAATTCCCCCTTTATTAATTCTCTCTTTGTCACATATTATTTCCCCCTTTTTTTTGATAATAAGGACAAAGGTGTAATAATTACAACTTGTCAAAGATGTGGGAATGGGAGTTCTACATTTCTTCCATCATTTTATACCACTTTTCCTTAAGGCATTCTAGGGCTATGTGCTCCAATGTTATTCTTGCATGCATATCATAGATATTGTCGGTGATAGACATCTCTAGGGTGGCAATCAATTGTCTTTCCAAAGTCATATGTGGTTGCAGTAATGTGAGATTTGGTAGAAGTAGAGCTTGAAGCTTGGTTACCTCATCTCTAAATTTTGATTCTGCCTCTAAAATCTCAAGTCTCAACCTTTTAGCTTCCACAATAATGTCATAATGCAACTTGATTGCATTATCATTGGTTGTAAGACCTTGTACACTAGCATTTAGATCTGCATCTATATGCGCAATCTTCACACTATTCTCCTTAGTGAATTGCTCTATTGTGCATAACTTCTAAAATAAGTTTATAGCTTCTAAAATTATTGGTTCCAATTCATTGACTAGTTCAGATAGCTTTACCTTGTTCTCTACCACTTCTTGGATGATTTTCTCTATCCATTTGTATTGGTATTTCTACTCTGCAGGTTCTTCTATTGCTTTCTCTACATCTACATTCTGTGATGTGATGGCTTTTGGTAAGAATGCCTAATTGATCAATTATAGAAGCATTTTGATAAATTTTGGTATTAGGTACATTCTACAGAAGTATTTCCTTATCTCTAGTACCTATGTGTCCTTTGTCTCCTTTTTAAGTTTATCTTGGATAGCTTTCCTTTTACAAAGTTTTGCATACTTTTTAAGTGACTCTGGATCCAATGTCCTTGGATCATGGTCTAGTATTTCAATGATCTCATCCAATGTAACTGGATTTTTATTCTTCTTCTTCTTCTTCTTCTTTGAAAGTGTAGTGGAGGCACCTGTATGTAGTACCATAGCAAGTTCCTTTGCTTGGTTTGATGTACTTGATGAAGGCTTTGGAGGTGTTGTGCCTTTTACCTACTGCTCAAGATTCACCTATCAGTTGGGTGTAGATGTCTCCACATCAACCTTATCTTTATCTGCAACTTCTCCTTCAGTATCCTTTGGAGTGGCATCACCTTGCTTCTCTTCTTCACCTTTATCTTTTTTCTCTCCATCTATTTCTTTATGTTCTTCATTTGTTTATTTCTTCTCTCCATCTATTACATTTTGTTCATCAGTTGTGTTTTTCTTCTCCTCTTCACCCTTATCCTTGAGTATGCTTTCATCATGGTTGGGTTACTTCTCCTTTTCAGAGATGATATTGATAGCTTGTATAAATAATGGAATTTGGCTTGTTATTTTAATCTGTGCAGCATCCGTTGTTGTGTCCTGTTCCTTAGTTTTCTCGGAGGTAATAGTGACATCTTCATCTACCTTTATCTCATCGGTAGGATCTTCAGTGACATCTATTATAGTCACATCTTGGATTGTGACATCTGTTGTGTCTCCTAATGACTATAAAATCTAAGGTATGTCATCCATTTCTTTACTTTCTTATGTGTTCAATTCAACTAAATTCACATCCTCAGTGTCATTTATAAAGATATGTTCAGGGCTCGGTGTAGCCTCTTTTTCTTCATTGTGAGGCTTGTTGGTGAGTGCTAATACTCTCTTGGGGCTTGTGTCCTCTTCAGGTACATTGAGTATTTTTCTCCAAGAATCATCACTTTCTTTGTCAAGCTCAATTAAGCTTCCATGTAGTACTTTGTAGGCTCTCATTTTTTCTAACAACTTCTTTGACTGCAACTTCTTTATTTCATCAATTTATTCCATTTTGGACTCGAGTGACATTATTTAAACTAGGGATCTTTCCCTTATCTATCTTTCAAAATTCAATGCAAATGTCCACCTTGGTGATAAGTTGTCATAAAGTTCTTGTGGCATCATTTTATCAAATTGTACTAGTACATATTTTAATGTGATCATTTCTTGAATTATTGTATATTCAATCTTTTTCTGATCATCAAGTGATAAGGTTAGCCATTGTCTAACCTTAGCATGTGATATACCACCTGTGTTGGTGATTGATGCAAGAACCTCATCAATTGTTTTTGCAACTTTATTATTTTCAGGTTGGAGTGCTTGTTCACTCTCATTTTGCTCAATGTCTTCCTTATCTTCCATGCTTTGGATTAGTCTCATTCTCCTCTTTAGTTCTAGTGTTTTCCTAGTTTGAGGTCTCCTTTTATAATTCCTCACTTTTCCTTTCTTAACCAGTGATGAACTTGCATCTTTTGTTGTTTGACTCCTTGTCCTAGATGCAGCAGTAGTTCTTGGATTCTTTGGGGTTGATGCATCAGACTCTGTTGATTTGAAGTCACTCACTTTTTCACCTTCACCAATGGGTAATTGTCTCTTGATGGCTTCTTTTTGTTCTATTTCTTCTTCATCTTTTACCGACAAATTTTTCTTAAGTGTCTTTACCATTTTATCCTTCTTTCTATCAATTTTATTCACTACTAGGCTGGTGTTTATTCTTACCTTATCCTCTTCATAGGTTCCAAACATTGATATTGATTTTCCTAATGGTTCATTTAATAATGCTTCAATAGCATTGGTGGCTTGGTCTATGTTGACCTCATAGTCAAGTGGGGCTAACCATGCTGTCCTTGGTATGAATTTTTTGATCAAGGTGTTATCGGTGTCCACCATAAAACAAATATCAGCTTTATATTTATCTAGTAGTTGCTTTGGTATCCTCATCTTTTTCTACATTCTGTCCTTGAATCTAGTGAAATAAGCATCCATAACTGATGTAAATTTTTCACCTAGTGACTTAATGAATTCACTGATTTGAATTGTCATTGGTCAGGAACTATCCCAGTTGACATTACCGATAGATGGGAAAAAGTCTTGAAAGTAGAAAAATATGCACATGAGGAGTGAACCAAACTTACATGAGTTATATTTCATTAATCTAATGGTCCTCATGTTCTCCTCCATTTTCTTCAGTAGAAGATCAAATAGATCCAACTATAATCCCTTCTTTACAATTTTGTGAGTAGTGTCTACTGCTCTACATGCAATACTATTCATCCTATTAGCTTGGAATATCTTGTATCCCAAAACGCATGCACCAAATTTTAGTTCTGGATCTTTGATGGAATTTACCTTCAATCCTCTGCCATCTCATTCTACACATGTCATCTTCTCAAACTCAGGTCAAGAAGGGTGTTTAAGTTCCTTGGCCTTATTGGTTATTGGATAACTGGTCACTACGTGTATCAAATCCCTAGTGATCTATTTTGGCTCATCCAGCCACATCTTTCGATCATGTACCCTGCTTAGTACTATCTTGATCCACTCAGTTTTAAACTCTTTGAGAACATTAGGGCATTTGTCATCCCTTTCACATCTATATTTTTATGTTTATCCTTACGGTTCCATCTGTGCAAATCTTCTTTTAAGCTTTGTCAACTTCCAGATCTCCAATTTCTACAACTTTCCAGTGGATATACACTCAGACATCCTCAATTAGAAAAACCCTAGGTGGTATGCTTGAAAATACACTAGCGTCATCAGGTTGTGAAGCAACCTCTGGATAGAATTTGTATTTAGGTTCTTCACAAGTGGTGTTCTTGATTAGGTTAACCTTTTTATCCTTGGTTTTCTTGATATTGGAAACCTGAGATGTGGTTGCCATGGTTTTTGAAAATTAGAGCTTTTCCCATAAATAAATTGTGAGATCAGTGAGACTTTAGTTGCTCACTTGTCCTGTTGTATCTGCTATAGATCTGTGTGAATTCCATGAAACTGTTGTGAGTTCCTTCCTCAATATAGTCATTGTTCCTCACTCTATGCTCTGCTTCTTTTCTCTTAATTGTATGGTGAGTGAATGAGCTATTTTGTAGCCTTTTTATAGATAATTCCCTAAGTGGCACATTAATTCTTTACCCACTTCTTAGTGTTTGAAGATAGGTCTCTCAGGAAACATGCTAACTTCATTCTCAGTGAGAATTTGATGCTCAGGGTAAGTGTCAACTTACTTGACTTTACACATGTTCACCAACGGTGTTCGGTGTGGGGCAATGACTTTATTATCTTTTACATGATTACTGGCACTGCTTAGTTTACATTAACAACTTAGCTTCTGTGTGTTCACCGACGATTCTCAGTAAGCATTGACTGACATGATTGGATTCACAAATTCATAACAAGTAATACCATAGTGCATCTTTATTCATGATAGTTTGGCATTTTATCAATGTATAATGTAAATGATGTAAGATATAACTGGGTATAGTGCAGCTCCATAGTTACTTGTTCTGCTTAGGTGGGGGTGGTGATGTAACCAAATCCATTAGATAAGGTGTCATCAATTGTATTTTTTGGTCCAACATCATCAGTATTTGTAGCTTTCCTCCACATTTTGTTTCTCATCTTCCTGATGTCTTCAATGGTATTTCCATTGGGAAAATTTCTTGTCTCTGTCACTCGGTCTCTACAGTCCTTGCTTAGATGACCAAACCTATGATAGTGTAAGCATGCCATTCTAGGGTTAGTCTAGCTTCTAGACCTTCTCATCCATTTTCTCATGCAGTTTGTAGCTATGTGTCCATATCTACCACATGCTATGCAATTTGTCCATTTATTGTAATCCCAAACATATGAGTTACTGACTCTTTATAGTTGGTAAGCATTTTCTTATTCTTTTGGCTTCCATGCTTTCTTTTTTTTCTTCCTGCATTCAAGGGATGTGTGCCCATGCATTTTGCAAGTGGAACAATATTTTACCATGTAGGTTTCCTTCTTTGGTTGTTTCACCTTAGATTTAAATTCATATGCTTTATGTCCTTTCTTGTTACAGTTATAATAATTTTCAATGAATGTAGAAGTGGATTTAGGAATACCTTTAATTTTATTTCTGCAAAGATTTGATGTGTGGTCAAGTTTTCCATAGTGATTGCATGACTACTTCCTTGTTCTTGGATTTTTGTAGAAATATTTTTGATCAGCTTGGTATGATGATTCTCCATGCTCGATATACCCTAGTCCAGTATTTTTGTTGACTCTTCTTTGTCCATCCAGAGAATCATCCATTCTTTTTGTACTTTCTTCATCTTTCTTGATCATATCATTGTGTTGTTGCTGAATCCTTACTTCATGCTTTAGTTTTTCATTTTCTTCTCTTAGCTCACCAATAGCTTCCAATTTTTGATTGGGTTCTATGTTCAGTTGGTTTTCCTCCTGACTCATAAGAATAATCTGATTGGTGATCTCATGATGATGTTCAATAAGTCTTTGTATATTTTATTCTTTTTCTTGTATCTTTTCAGTGATCTTCCTCCTATAATCAATAGCTAATTTTATTTCTTTCTCATCTTATCTAGCATTATTCATAACATAAATCATCCTTACCATCTATGTCTCTTGACCGATTTGTAGTATCTTTACTTCCTCTTTCAAATGTTGATTGATTTCTTTCAGACTTGTAATGCTTCCTTTAGATGTGTCTAATGTATTGCTAGATGTATATCCCGAAGAATCAAACAAATTAGGTATCTCTTCCTCATGATATTCTACTTCATTGCATTGAGATTCCATAACCTTTCTTTCATCTAGTAGCTCTCTCCTCTTGATTCTTTCTACTTTGTATTTCTCATAGAAGATATGTATTTCTAACTTTTGATTCTCAATACCCTTGTCTAGCTTATACCTTTCCATTGTATGATCTTTTCTCTCAAGTGATTTAAACTTTTCCAAATAAGAGATCTATCTCTGATACCAATTGTTGGAATAATAGAATGGTGTGTACTAAGATGGAAGGGGTGAATCAGTACCTTTAAATTTTTTTGTCAATTAACCTTAATCCTTTAGTAATCAATTCCTTGCATTACCGATCATATGTGTTATTCCATCTTTGTGTATGTAATATCAATTCATAAACTTAATTGGCATGTAAACATTCATAGAAACATTCATTAAATGTAATGACACATGACACAAGATTTGGTAACTCAAAAAACCCCTGTTAGAAGGTAAAAACTATTGTGGGGATGAAACCCACAAAAATTCACTATGTGTAGAATGGAAGGGGGCGGTTAAGGATTACAAGTTTGATCACTTCTGTTGATCTTACCCTGTTAGGAGTAACATGTTTAAACTGGTTAAGGTCTACTCTATTAAGAGCTTTAGCAACATTGTTTAGTGTGCACTTGGTTAAGAGATTTACAAAAGGATTGTTACATCCACCTTCTCAAAGGATTTCTTCTATTTTCTATACTTGTTAGAATGTATTAAAAAATAATTATTAAAATGAGTATATGCAATCCTAAATTGCTGAGTATAGATCCATTAAATTTTTAAATATGATGTATCACCTATAGTGATTGATTAATACCCCTGTTCTGCTTGGTAGCCTTGAATCTTGTTCTTGGTAACTGATTTCATCTTTTGCTATCCTTCTGCATAAAACTATGTCTGATCCATAGATGTCTTTGCGGCTACAATCATCATCACATCATCTTGTTCTAATTGATTACACATCTATTTATATAATGAATTTGACTGAAATACATTTCACACTTTTCAATGATAACTCTATGATTAAAGGTTTACAACTTGATCTTGATCTCCTAGTTTGCACTAAATGGCATGATCCATGTTGGTCAAGTTTTGGTAAAGACATGGATAACTAAGGCAAAGATCTTGGAAACTTATTTTCAAGATGTAGTTCACATGGTATGACTTTCTGGTGAACCAGTCCTACAATTTTGGTATGTATATAGTTACACCTTTTCCATTGATGTCAAAGGGGGAGTAATATGTATGAAAAATATGCACTTATTAAGTTAATAGTTTGGTATTGAGCACTTATTCATTTTTCACTAAGTGTTTCCATCAATGCCAAACGGGGAGATTGTTGAAAAGTGGCCTAATTAGATTGTATAAAGGTTGTCATTTATGGAAACACTAATCATTGGCATCCATTTTCTTGATGTACAATCCTACTTTGGATATTAGATTTTACAAAATGACTAAGATATGGAAGTAGTTGACAGGGTACAGTTGTACATTTTTTTGTCATCAAGCACAATATGTGGTGAACTAATAGAGGAAGATATTTTTTGATATAGTAGAACTCTAGCTAAGGTCTCTTGTATTTTGGATTTGATTTCAAAGATTTATAGTCTGTTGAAATTATGAGAAGAGAATATAACAGTGTAATAGGATAGTTGAATGGTCACGATGATTAAGAAAGTATAATGTGGAATCCAGAAGTGCTAATTTGGATTTGGATTGGGTCCTACCCTATTTTTTTAATGTATGATCATTGACTATGTGTTTATTATTTGATAAAGTAATGGTCACATTTTGTGATATATTCATGAGCCGATTGGTTATGAGATCAAGTATATATCAAGATGTTTTGAAATGCAAAGATGTAGATGGATGGTGATGTCAGGATCAGATAAAGGGTAATGTGAGCCATAATTGGAACTATCCAAGCATTACTGATCATAAGAGTAGCGAGCTCCTTGTTCTTCCCCTAATGGGGTTTTGATCCTTTAACATGGATATGTACTAAATGTAATATTTATCTCCTAACAAAGCTTGGTCTCCTAATAGGGATACTATACCCTTAGTGCATTATTTGTGGGTATGATCCCCACTGGGGTTTTCCCTAGGCTAGGGTTTCCTCATGAAAAAATCATGGTGTTATGAGTTATTTAAATTATGTGTATGTTATTATGATTTTAGTAATTACAGAGTTAAGTTGGAAATTATTAAGTTTGAATTTAAAGTGATGTAATACTAATTCACCCCCCTCTCAGTATTACCTAATCCTCACAGTTAAACCTAGAACATCAAGGTCAATGCCTATGAGACATGAGGTAGATTTAAAGATACTTGATTTGTATGCTCAAGAATTGTTGAGTAAGCCCTTAGACCCCAATGAAGAAATATTTTCTACATATGTAGAGAAGGATTTAAAGGTGTGTATGGAGTTGAAGAAACCATAAATAGAAAGGAGTGTTACAAGGAAGGTGGAAGGACATTCACAATATATGAGCATCCCTATATAAAAGGTCTGGGAAGCTAGAAGGATAATTGAGAAAGCTACTAAGAAGCCTACAGAGGTTGATGCAAAAACATCAACCAAACCTTCCCCTAGCAAGTAAAGACAAACTAGGAGTTCTACAACAAAGAAACCTAAAGTTTTACCACCTATGAAAGAGGCAAAGAGGAAGAATAAAAAATAAAATAAGAAGGAAGAAGTCATCATAGAAGATGATGAGGAAAATAATGTTAGAGTATTATTACTCTATTAGCTTAAGCTTCTCTTAGGTGCGTTATTAATTAATTCTTAATTAATAATGCGCAACCTAGTTTTTCCCTTTTAGGGTTTCGTTCACCTTTTTAAGGTTGAACTTTGTTATTGTATTCATTCTTTTGAGAAATATAATTTTGGCTCTCACTCCGCTGAGATTCTCAAAAACCCTAGCTCTCTCTCTCTCACAGGTTTCGCTCCAGCTTCTAGCATTTTTCTTGCAGGTGATCTTGGCGTTCTGTGGATTTGCACATTTGTGAAATCCTACATGGTATCAGAGCTTCCCTGCCGCTGCTGAGGTTGAAGGTTTTTGATGCCTGGATTCGAAGACGACAGCCACAGCTTGTTTCTGAGGTTTTCTGTCACTTTGAAGGAGGCACGACCTTCTGGAGTAGATTGAGTAGAAACAGACACCGCCATTGCATCTAGAAGGCCCGGGAGAGTCAAAATCATATAAAATTTGACTACTTTTGGTCTCCGTGACCCCAGGGAAAAATTTCGAGCCTCCTAGGGCCGTACGGCTCGAAAATCAAGAAAAAAATTCTTGAAAAACGCAAAAAAAACATGTTTTTTTCCCTTTCGGGCGCTGCCGCCAGCGCGCCGCCTGCGAGCGGCTGCAGGGCAGTGCGCCACCAGCGCGCCTCCGCTGCGCAGCCGCGGTCAGCCACCGCCCGACCACCGCCTGCGCCCGGCCCGATCACCACCTCCGCTCTGCCAGGGAGCCTCCTCCACCGGCGCACCCGCCCGACCGCCACCAGCCCGCCGCCCCCTGTGCCGGCTGATGTCAGGGTGACGTCAGCGGCCGGAAATTTTTTTTCCGGCGACCCCGATAGCCTGTGACGTCCAAACGGCCGTCAAATTTAACACAGTCTCTGTGTTTTTCCAGAGAGCATTGTTTCAGAGGGGCAGTTGGTTTTTTGACCATATCTTGGGCATACGGTGTCCGTTTTCAAAAAATTAAATATCACCGGAAAGATATTTTTGAGACGGACGCAATGGTGCTGGTTTCGTTTGCTGATTCAGCCGTTTGAGCACCTATTTTCAGCATTGAAGTAGAGGCTTCATTTTCCCTTTTGCTCTGCATCCGGTATTCAGGTTTTTCTCTAGTTTTCTTTGTGCTTTCAGTAGTTGATTACTTGCTGTACGGGGGTTAGAATCCTACTTTGTGGGGGGGTTTTTTTTCTTTCTGTCATTTACTTTCAGAAATTGACCCTTCTACTTCCGTCTTATTCTTCTCTCAATGTCGGACCCCTCTGTGGCCCGGCTGACACCCCATAACTATCACACATGGAAACCACACATGACCAGACTCCTCATGTCACGAGGTTTATGGTCCTGCATGGATGCAGTTCAGCTAGTTCTTCAGAGGCCTTATGAGGCACTTATGCACAGAAACAGGATGGATGAGGCAATGGGCCTCATTGCCATGAACATTTTAGATGGGTTGTTGTTCCACCTGGATGGCCTGACTACACCCAGGGATATGTGGGACAAGTTCTCCACCTTGTTTGGCACCATGGATCAGTTCAGGATTCTCCAGGTTGATGCAGAGTTCACCTCCTTGGCACCTGACTCATTCACCAGCATTGAGGACTTCCTGATGAAGTTCAAGTCCCTTCGATCTATCTTACAGGTTGCTGGAAAGACGAAGT
>MU227713.1:2550385-2569494 GCA_018584345.1 Thuja plicata | reverse complement strand
TCGACCCTCTCTCATGGGGGGGGTTAGCAGCACGCATTGTACTACTGGCTTTGAGAGAGTCTCTTAAAGTCATTCTTTTTGTCTTTGATTTCTTTTCCTAATCTCTTTTTGGGGTAGGGTTTTTCCCACTGGGTTTTCTCTATTTCCCCAGTTTACAGAGATTTCCTTGTTGTTGGGTGCCTGATCAGGCCTTGTTGCCGGGACCCATTTCTTGCTTTCATAGTTTTGCTAGGTCAGATTTCTCCCTACGTTCAACTTAAGGGGGGGTGTTAGAGTATTATTACTCTATTAGCTTAAGCTTCTCTTAGGTGCATTATTAATTAATTCTTAATTAATAATGTGCAACCTAATTTTTCCCTTTTAGGGTTTTGTTCACCTTTTTAAGGTTGAACTTTGTTATTGTATTCATGCTTTTGAGAAATATAATTTTGGCTCTCACTCCGCTGAGATTCTCAAAAACCCTAGCTCTCTCTCTCTCACAGGTTTCGCTCCTGCTTCTGGCATTTTGCTTGCAGGTGATCTTGGCGTTCTGTGGATTTGCACATTTGTGAAATCCTACAAATAAGTCAAATGTTGATATGAAATAATTGAAGAAGGAGAAGAAGACCAAAGCTCCATAAGCCCCCAAGCCCAAGTTTTCTAGTGGAGAAGAAAAAGTAAAGAGGAAAAATTTGAGTCTGATAAAGTTGGTATATTTGTGAATGATTTTGATAATAACATTAAAACACATGGGGATTCAAGGCCCTTGCTAAAATTAAATGATAAGTTTGATCAAGAAGAGAAGAGTGTACTTGAGGAATCAGTAGTAGAGAAGAAATCCAAGAAAGAGAAGATAAAACTAGAGTAGGTGATAGAAAAGAAAGTAGATATAGGAAAAGCACAATAGGTAGAGGATATTTAAACTCTAGATTATAAGCCACCAATAGAAGAAGATCCTAAGGAAGCATATGAGAGTAAGGTGGTAGTAGTAAAGGATAAGGAATAAAATGGAATGCAAAGAGACACTACTAAGGCAATGAAAGAATTTATGGACAAGGATAGTTTGGAATATGTTCCACAATTGTCACAAGGGCTGACGGACTTTGTTAATCCTTTCTCCACTTCAAAAGATCAAAATTTCATAGTTTGTTGAAGCACAACCTAGGGAAGTAATGTTGAAGACTCACATAGAAGATATCAAGTTGTTGGAGCAAATATCTAGTATACTTGAAAATTTGATGTCATTATTTGTGAAGAATGCAACCGAAAACCCCTCCGATCAAGTCAAGAGATTAATTGGAGCTACAAGTTCTCATTTTAACTCATTTGAAAAATCTCTTGAGATAAAGGTTAGCAAATAGTTTAAAGAGAAGAGATTTGATGAGTTGAAAGGTATGATAAGACATGATAGAGTTGTGTTATACACCAACATTAAGGGAGTTTAAGATGTTTTGAATGAAGGTGGAAACATTTACAAGTCATGTCTATCCATGTCTAAATTGTTTGGAGGTATTGAGAAGAAAATAAAGGAATGTAAGCATAAATTAGAAAATATTGCTCAATCTTTTGATGCTTTGGGTGCTTCTACATCTAAACCAGAAGGCTTTACAAAACCAAAGGTCTAGATAAGGAAAAGAAAAAAATTAGTAGCAGAGTGGGAGATCTTAGAACTCTTCTTTCATCCAAACTTTAGACATTATTTAGTGTAGTAAAGGTGGCACTAGATGCCTTAACTACATGAACCCCTATAAACTTACAAGTGGTAGAAGAAAATGTATTTTTATTAAATGGATGCATATCTAGGTTGAGAAATATCAAACAAGGTTGTGATAATGATTTGTAGTTACTAAAGACTATTTGTGTAGACATATTCAACCTGATGTAAGTTCATAAGTTTTTGCATGTAAATATGTGGGTATGCATATAAGTTTTTTATACAAGTTTTAAGGGGGAGTACAAGATATTTTTGGCATAATAATCCCTTCCTTTTCCATTGATATTAAAGGGGTAGTGTAGGAGAGTGAAAAATTTACACAAATGTACATAGAAGGAACTAAGGGGGAGTTATGACAGAATTTTTTTTGGAGTGTTAAAGTTTTGTGCTTATTAAGTTTTGACAATTAGTCATTTTTCACTGAGTGTTTCCATCAATGCCAAAGGGGAAGATTTTTGGAAAGATACATTTCATAGATTATTTTATATTATCATTTATGGAAAATAAAGTCTAATTCCACATTCACATTGTAGTAGGAGATCTGATTGGAAGTCAGAATGAAAATTGGTTAGTATGGAAATGAAGAAGAGAGTGCTCTACTAGTGTTCAGTAATAGGTCTAATGAACTCTTCCAGGTAAACATTTTTGATAACAAAGGGAAGAATTTTGGAGTTATATATATTCTTATTCCAAAATTTTAAGGTACGATGATATATGGTGTAAAAGTTAGGAGGATCTATATATTTCTGTTTATGTGTTTGCAAGTCAAAACAACTTACATGGTGGAAAAATATTTATGAAAATGTGGTAAATTGTTTTTGATGATACTATTATGTTAAAATGATGAATAATAGATGTACGTATGCATGTATATTTATATTTATGTCCAAAGTGAATTTGAATTGAGGATTTGGCTGACATGGTCAACATGTTGCAGATTTCCTGAGAATATTTTTTAGCTAACAATGGGAGATCAAATTTTTTATTGTGAACCTATAATATCAAAATATTAGGGTTTTAAAATGAGTAAGAGAAATAATATAATAGTGTGGATTCATGTGAGAAGTGAGCAAGGTGTTATGTGAAGGTTTTTATGTAGGTTTTTTCAGATATGATAATCTGATGTGCGAAGAATAAGGAATCGGGGT
The DNA here is from genome assembly GCA_018584345.1 of Thuja plicata. Classification (NCBI taxonomy): domain Eukaryota; kingdom Viridiplantae; phylum Streptophyta; class Pinopsida; order Cupressales; family Cupressaceae; genus Thuja; species Thuja plicata. The sequence continues at coordinate 2,566,653 of MU227713.1, read as the reverse complement.
AGTTAGAGATTAAAGTGTATCATATCAGAGTTATGTGCTAATATGAAACTGTAATTAGGCATTAGTAGAAGCTATTATATCATTTCAAATGTTATTGATCATTGTTGTGATCTTTTAAGTTAGTAGCCCTAATTTTAATTAAGGAGTGAGCTTTAGGTAGTCTGATTGAATGCAAGTGTATCCCTAATCATTGTAAGACAATATTTTATAGAGTATTATCTTGTGGGTTCCATCCCCACTATGATTTTTCCTCTAACATGGTTTCAATGATAAAGTTCCATGTTTTATGGTGTTGTGTTTATTTGATTTATGTTCTTTTATATTAAATTTCAATTTACATGATTAGTTGTTTGAGGATCATATTAGAATTATTTTTTTGAAGTTTAAATTTATAGAACACTAATTTAGCCCCGCATTCTCATTTTTCCCTCCTTCCAACATGGTGTAGGAGAAAACCTAGCTAAAACCCTTAGCTCTTTATTTATGGCATGTACTAACTCTAGCCAAGTCAGGAGAGTTTGTGTGGACCTTAGAAGGTCATTTGTTTTCCCTAAGATGGATATGACTAGGTCAATCAATGTCTAGCTAGGTTTCTTAGTTGGTTTCTTGATTTTTGGTTAACACTATCGGTTAACACTGACAGTTAACACTATCGATTAACACTATGTCAGTTAACACTGTGTTGGTTAACACTATTGGTTAATTTAGAATGGTGGTCAGTTTTATGTTACTATTGCTCGGTAAAGTCAGCCGTAACAGCCCGTGAAAAGTGAATCTTGTCTTTTATGGATAGTATGGTCAGTTGAAATGGTTCCTAAAGAGATGCTTGTGAATATGTGGGTAGTTAGGGTCATTCCAATGAGAGGATGGTTATTAATAACATCCCAAGCCTTATTTTTAGAGATCTGGAGACTAGATATTGTAGAAGAAGAGAAGCTACTGGAAAGTTAGAGATTTACAGATTATTGTACTATTTTGTTTTGTTTCCAGTAATGAGAAGTTGCAGACTATGTGTTTAGTGGACATCAAGTTTCTTTGTAGTTTATTTTTCATGCAAGTAGATTAGTTACTTTATTTCTATTTTGCAAGTTATTAGTTCTTCACCCGTTCTGGGTTGTAAGTAGTAATGGCCCTCGGGATTTCTGAATCCACGGTGAGAATCATGTGTTGGGATGGAACTCGAGAGGAGCCCTTGTACATAGTTTCCTTTTTTTTTTTAGGAGAAGCAACAACAAAGAGTCTAGAGATCTTACCCTAGGCAAGCTTGGAAATAGTCTAAATAGGGAAGAGAATGAAAGCAATGTTCAAAAAACATTGAATAAGTGAGTAGAATGAATCTATTTGCGTAGGTTCAGCAAGAATGAGATGAAAAGAACTTTGATGGGGACTAAGTCTTGAAGAGAAGGTAAAGATGAGAGTGAATTACCTTAGTTTAGGGTTGTGAACACCCTAAGAGATCTAGGAGAAAGATCTAAGAATAGAGCCAAGCTAGTTCTGTAGCAGCAATAAGACTCCTATCCACATCAGATTGGTATCAGAGCACTAAAAGTTCTGGGTGTGTCTTGTTTGGATGTTGTCTGCAGAAACATCTGTCAACTCATCCAAGATGGTGACCAATGCAGAACTCACAAAAGATGTGGAAGAGAAAAAGGAGGAGAAGAGACTCCTAAAGGAACAATTAGCCAAAATGGTGACTAAGTTGGAAGAAGTGTAGCTTAGGACTATAGAAATCAGTGAAAAAATGAGAGAAGATGATGGAAAGGGTAAAATAGTGGCAGAGGAAGACATTATTCTAGAGCCAGACCCTGTGCTTGAAGAAGAGCCATTCTTGAAAGCATTGAAGGAAATGAGTGGTAAGTCCTTAGAAGGTGTGGCTCTATTTAGTGGCAAGATGGAACCAGAATTAATCATGGAATGGATAGAAGGTCTTGAAAATAACTTTGAACATGATAATGTGACTGAAGCTCAGAAAGTAAAAATAGCAAAGACAAGGTTGAGAGGAAATGCTCTCACTTGGTGGAAGTTTGTCCAAGATGAGAGGGAAAAAGAAGGAAAGAACCCCATAACCAGTTGGAAAGGTATGGTGGCCAAGATGAAGGAAACTTACCTTCCTGATGATTATGAAGTGCAGTTGCACAAAAAAAGATAGAATTTTAGACAAAAATATTTAGAAGTTAGTTCCTACACTGAAGAGTTTCACAAGCTATGCTTAAGGTCTCATGTGATGGAAGAAGAAATCCTGAAAGTGGCTAGGCACTTGAATGGACTCAAGTGGAGTATCCAAGAGGAAATTAGTCTCTTAAATCCCAAGACTGTACACCAATGTTACCATCTAGCCCTCAAGGTGGAGGAAAAATTCAAGAAGAAGCAAGATTCAAATAGAAGAGGAAGAGGAAGAGAAAACAAAGGTCATATAGGAGGATATGGAGGAAGAAATAAGAGTGAGTCCAAACTCACTGAGAATCAAGGAGAATCTAGTAACACAAGAGGTGGTTATAACCATGGAAGAGGTTCAAATAGTAGTTCAAGAGGAAGAACCAATAACCAAGGAAGAGGATCTTACTTCTCTTTAATGAAGTGTTACAACTGTCAAGAATTTGGACATCCTGCATATCAGTGTCTGGAAAAAGGTTCTACTTCTCAAGAAGGTGGGAATAGAGTTAACTATGTCCAAGAAGAACCAAGTTGCAACATCAAGCCATCTGAGGTACCATTAGAATCAAAAGAAGGTGAGAACCTCATGATAAGGAGGACCTTAATTAGAGAGCCAAGAAAAGAAGAACCAAGCCAAAGGAGAGCACTCTCTAGAGTGAAGTGCAAGATTATAGGAAAGGTGTGTAGAGTCATTATTGATTCAGGCTCAACTGATAATATCATTAGTGAAGAGGCAGCCACCAAGTTATATTTGAAAAGGATTCCACATGACAATCCTGTTTGAGATTTGATTCTGAATAGTTGATTGATTGTATGTTTGTCATTGATGACAACATATAATACATAGCAGTACTTTTGTATGTACTTATCCATATGATAACATGAAGACTTGTGTGGATAGATACATGGTGTTGACATGTTTATTATGCTATTTTCATACATGAAGACCCATATATGAGTTTTAGAAAAGATATGTAATTATGTTATTGACGGTTACAGTTCTGGAGGAATAACAGATTAAGGCCGACGTATGTAACATGTTTATTGAGTTGCACCTATCTTTAGGATATGCGTGTATATATTCATGATGAGTTATGAGTTGTTGATATAAATCTAAAGGTGCCAAATGTATCTTAAGAAGATTGCAAAGTTATGGTTAAATTGGTGAAGCTGACTTAGTGAAGCGATGCATCTATTCAATTTATACTTTCACAGTTGTAATTATGCTTGCGTGCTTAGTAGAGCCGACAAGGATGTTAAGAAGAGTTGTCCTACAGGTTCCATGATCTCATACTTGGTGTATGTACTTATAGAAGGTCATTTGTGATAAGAAGAGTTGTGAAAGACAAAGATAAGAAAAGCAGAGCAGAGTGTTTAAGCAGCAGTGCTATATTTATCATATGTTGATAATATAGATATTGAAGTTGAAGCTTTTAGACTACAGATAAGATTGTTGTAATTATTTAGAAGAGGTTAAAGCATCAGCACACAAAAGGAACTGATCAGAAAAGCAGTGTCATAAACATCAATTCACCTTGTTGATACAGTGTGTATCAAATATTCAGAAGGTTGTAGCCTTCACCACTTGGACAGTGAGTCCTTGGATAGTGAGTCCACCACCCCTAATAGGGTTATTGTAAAAGAATCCTAATAGGGTCAGACCCTTAACTAGGTCACTATACTACTGCATTGTAATGTACAACTCCTAACTGGGTTGAAAGATCTTCTAATAGGGATCACTATAAACAATATAGTTCTTTGTGGGTACTAATTCCCACCGGGGTTTTTAACATTTGGTTTCCCTGTAACCAAATTGATGTGTTGTGTAATGTGTTATCTGAATGTGCATCTACTTTGTATCAATCTAGATTAATAAGTATAAGCTAAAGATTTAATGTTGCTGATAACTGATTCACCCCCCCCCCTCTCAGTTATCTTTCAAGTATTCTAAAAATTGGTATCAGAGCCAAGTGCCTTGAAGAGAAAGCCTAATAGCTTAAGGTAGATCAGATGGCATACTTCAGAAAAGAGAGCCCTAAGTTCGATGGAGAGAACTGGATTGGAAGAACAAAATGATAACACATCTACAATGTGTTGGCTTTGAGATCTTTGAGATTGCTACACAAGAAGTTGTAATTCCATCTCTGAAAGACCTTGCAAAGGATGATGCTACTAATAGACAAAAGGAAACATTTACCAATAATGCAATTACCAAACAAGTGCTAATCAGTGCCCTATCAGACAGTGAATTTTCTAAGATCAAGAAAGTTGACCGAGCCTATACCATATGGAAGTATTTGGAAGACATGTTTGAAGGAGATATCCAAGCAAAGAATGCACACAGGAAGACATGGAAGAAGAAATAAAATAGCCTTGAGATGTTGCCTGAAGAGAAAATTAGAGCTTATAATCAAAGGATAAATGAAGCAGTATCTGGAATCAGAAACAATGGAGGAGAAATTTCAAAAGAAGACATACTGGACAAGTTAATGCCTACATTGACAATAGACTATGAAAGAAAAATCAACATTCTAGATCAGACCATGTAGTGTTCTAAAGACTTCAAGAGAGAGACTTTAATCAGCAAAATCTCTGCATTTGAGATATCAAGATTGAAGACCGAATCAAAGAATGAAACAACCTTCAAAGCTTCAATCCACGGTAAGAAATCCTCACACATCTCTAGTCATAATGAGAATGAAGAAACTGATGAGGAGCTAGAAGAGATAATTTCCATGATTGCTAAGAGAGAAAAGAAAGAAAAAGGAAAGTATGAAGGATAGCTTCCATTCAAGTGTTTTTCATGTAATAAGATTGGTCACTTTGCATCTAAGTGTCCCACAAGAGTCAAGAAGTTCATATTTGATTACAAACCCAAATATAGGAAGGAATGTTACCATGTTGAAGAAGGTGTTACTGATGAAGATTTAGGATAAGATGAAATTGGATTCATTGCCCTTAAAGACATGGAAAGTTTTCTTGAAGATATGGATATTGCAGATAAAGAAGAAGATCATGAATTAGCCTTAATTTCCAAAGCAGATGTCAGAACTGATTGGATAATTGATCATGGATGCTCACACCACATGACAGGTGACAAGGAAATTTTTTTTCATCTAGACAAATACAAAGGTGGTATGGTTAGATTTGGAGATAATACTCCTAAACCTATCATAGGCAGAGGATCCATCACCTTGGATGGAAAGAACAAGACAGATGATGTTTTATATATTGATGGATTACATCATAATCTACTAAGTGTTGCACAACTACTTGATAAAGGTTATCATCTAGAGTTCAAAGACAACAAGTGCATTACTAGCAACAAGGATGGAGACATGATTGCATCATGCTGTAAAACAAAAGGTAATATTTTTCAGCTCAATTCAGATGTAAGTTGTTTTATTGCAAAAGTAGATGACAGTTGGTTATGGCACAAGAGACTATGTTATATCAATTTTGACAATATAGTAAAGATCAGTAATCTCAAGGCAGTTAGAGACCTACCAAGCATTGCAAGACCAGTTGACACAATTTATAGGGAATGTGTTAAGGGTAAACATGTAAGGAGTTCCTTAAGAAGCAAGTAGACCTTAGCTGAAAACAAGTTAGACTTAGTGCATACAGATTTATATGGTCCTACTCAAACAAGATCATACTATGGTGAAAGGTACTTTATTTTGTTTGTTGATATTTTTCTAGGATGATGTGGGTTTCTTTCTTAAAAGAGAAGTCAGAAGCCTTTGAGAAGTTCAAAATATTCAAAGCTAAGGTTGAGAATGAATCTAGACTAAAATTGAAATTTTTAAGATCAGATAGAGGAGGAAAATTCACCTCTGACCAGTTTTATGACTACTGTGAAGAACATGGAATAAAAAGGCAGTTAAGTGCCCCTAGAACACCTCAGAAAAATGGAATTGTAGAAAGGAGAAACATGATTATACTTGATACAGTGCGTACCATGATAATTGAAAGAAAAGTGGCACACACCTATTGGAGAGATGAAATGAACATAGCAGTGTATACCATCAAAAAAACACAATTAAGACCAGGCATGGGCAAGACACGCTATGAACTATGGTTTGGTAATGTACCCATAGTAAAATACTTTAGAATATTTGGCAGCAAGTGCTACATCAAGAGAGATGATAGTATTGGCAAGTTTAATGCTAGAAGTGATGAAGGTATTTTTCTTGGTTACTCTACACAAAGAAAATCTTACAGATATTTCAATTTGAGAATAAAGAAGATAATTGAAAGCATGCATGTTAAGATTGATGAGAAGTTTATGATTCAAGAGAGGTACTATGAATATGCACCTTTGATTGAAGATGAACCCAGACCTAACGACAAAGATACCATGATTGAAGAAATGTTTGATTGCATTGATGTCTCATGCAATGACCCTGATTCAAGCAATTAAGAACAATAGATTATAGAGGAAGAAGTCACACCTAAGGTTCCTAATTTTACATCCAGATACCACTCTAAAAATGATATCATTGGAGATTAGAGCAACAATTTTTTGACCAGATGAAAAGCAAAGAATCTATCAGTGGATGAAGAGGTATGTTTACTTTCATAGATTGAACCTTTAAGTGTTGAAGATGGTTGTAATGATTCTAATTGGAAAAATGCAATGAAAGAAGAACTAGATGATATAATAAAAAATGACACATGGGAATTGGTTCCTAGACCAAGTGATAAAAGTGTGATTGGAACAAAGTGGATTTTCAGAAACAAAATGAATGAAGAAGGTACAGTAATAAGAAACAAAGAAAGATTAGTATGTAAAGGATATGCATAGAGAGAATGAATAGACTACACTGATACATTTTCCCCTGTGAGTAGACTAGAAGTGATAGAATTGTTTTTGGCATATGCAACATTAAAAGACTTTAAATTTTCTCAAATGGATGTCAAATCAACCTTTTTGAATGGTGACTTAAAAGAAGTCTACATAGAACAGCCTGAAAGATTTAACTTTTCAGATAGACCAGACATGGTATGCAAACTAAGGAAAGCACTCTATGGACTTAAATAGGCCCCAAGAGCGTGGTATGAGAGACTAGATTGTTATCTCACCAAGATTGGATTAAAGATAGGAGCAGCAGATTGCAATTTGTTCACAAGAGAAAAACCTGATGGATTACTATTAGTTGTGTTACAGATTTTTCTTGTATGAACCACAGTGCTTGAAATAACTACTTGAACACTATGCCTTCTAATACTGATTTAGAGACAAGAAAACCCTAATTGCTAAGGACTAGATAAGGTCCTTCTTCATTTTTGAGTTCCACATATACTCAGGTAGGTTTTACCTCTTAAGATTGTTGTTTACATAGTATTTGTTGATGTGGAAACTGATTTTCTATATATCTTTTGTTAAACCAACTTATGAATCACCTTGCAAATAACCAAGCATAACCAGATGCAAGATATAACCATACAAAACATGGTTGTAAGCATAACAAGAACCAGTGATACAAGGATTCTCATCCTTCTTCCTTTTCTTATAAGAGGGATAACCTAATGATTCACTCTCCAAGGAATCACTAAAATGGACACTATCCTGCTGACATAGGTCCTTAACAAGTTTAGTTTGTTCTTAGTAACAAAGTATTTTGATTGAATTGGTTTTGATATTGTGGAATAACTTAGACAAAGATAGATTATCAGACCATTTTCTGGACCAATGCCTATCCTTTGGGCTACAGAGTCAAATAAGCTAAGATCTCATAGAAACAAAATACAGTAAACTGCCTTACAGCTCACATGCAATTCAGATAAGTTGCCTTACAAATTACCCTGTCACCTCAAATCTATTGTATCAAATCCTTAAACAAAGCAGTATGCTCCTTTTGACCATCTTGTAATCCCTTAAGGATGAAACAAGCTTTGGATGGTCACAGAAAAAACCTAACCCTAAAGTTACAAAAAAGAAAGAGAGAGAAGAAACGGCGAAAGGACTAAGTCAAAAAGATATGAACAGATATTTCTTGTTCTTCTCCCGATCTGGAAACTACAATAAGATTTGTAGATGGTAGCTGGTAGTATTTATGTTGAGTCTAGATAGTTGTGCTTTCCTACTCACCTACATTCTCCTTTTGTAATAATTGTCCCTCTTGTCTTGAACAGTACAGTGCCAAGTGTTCACTTTACTCATCGTCCAAGATTTCTTCTTCAACTACAGGGTTCTTTTTCTTTGGTGTAGTCATAACTTCCCAAGCCTTTACTTCATCATCTGATGGCCACTTAAAGTCCTGAGTACTTTTCACCTGCACCTTTTGCCTATCCCATCTAGCATCAGTGATTTTCTTGACATCACGTAGGAACTTGTTGATATCGGTCTCTGCTTTGAAGGCTTCATCCAATATTTTATTGAATCCCTCTATATCAACATCAGTTCCCAAAAGAAAAGCCTCTTCACTAGGCATCTTGGTGTCAAACTCACTCTTCCAGGCATCTATAGCCTTTACTTGGTCATCATCTCCCCTTAAGGAAGGAATAAACCTATTGAAATCACTTGAAAAGAGGCTCAATTTAACCTCTATCTGGTTCAATTTTCCTTTGAAGAATGAGAGAGCAATATTGACTCTTTTGATCTCATCTCCTACTTCATTTACTATCTCAGAAAAATTTGCTCTTATGGACTGCAAAGATGACAACTTCTCAAATAAATTTTCCCTAGCAGACCATTTAGTGAAGTAAGGGTTTAGAATGGCAAGGTACCCCATTACCTCATTATGCAATGCTGGCAACTTATTATATGTATTGACTACAACATCAGTTTTGTCTTTTAGAATCTCAATTCTATGTTGTAGTATGCCTTTCAATTCCTTCAAATCTATCACATTTCCTTTTTCTTCATCCACCTTTTGTTCCACAGCCTCTTCTGACTTAGGCTTATCTTCAATCTACATTGGTGGTGGTTGTGCAGGTACATACACTACCTCAGGATTTGCCTCCAATTCATCTGTCAATGTATTTATCAGTTGATCTCACTGGTATAGTTGTATGTGGCACATGTCTCTATCCTTAGACAGTGCACTTGTTTCTTCTAGCAAAGTACTATACCTCTCAGACAATTGTTTGGTTTTTTCCTCATTCAATTGAGCCCAGTGTGTCATAATTTGGGAGATTTCTAAGTCCCCTGTATTTTGTATAGACCACACCATCTGATTGCCCACCACATTCTCTTGAATATTTACTAACTGGGGCTTCTGGTCTTTTGGGCTTAGGCTCCATATTGCAAAAGCCTAAGATTTTGGGCTATACCCAAATCCTTTTATCATGTCTCCTACCTGGACTTCGCTAACCATTTTAAGATCTGGTTGCTTCCTGATTTGGTCTATAATTAAAGCAGAAGCTAAATCCCATCCCTTAGAAAATAATATCCCACTTCATAGCACCATTTTCTGGCATCCTCAGGTGAAATGTCCTCATTCTCAAGATCATAACTCTGTAAGGCCACTAGGGCTTCATTTGTAATTGTTTCTTTCCCATCAACTGTTAATTGGGGCCTGAGCTACTCTATTTTATGCCATCTTAGGAAGTCTTTAAACTCCTCTATTTTTACAAAGCTATCATCATCTAGGAATTTTTACTGATGAAGCAATCTTTCATCAACACAGGCCCTGAGTGGTATTTCAACTTCATCTTCTGGGTCAGGTCGTTGCTTCTTGCCTTCTCTGATTGCTTTTCTTAGGTTATGGTCATATAACCTAGTGCCAGGTACTAAGGCCTTAGCCTTGTCTTTTTTCTTACTTTGGCCCTCCACTGAAGGCTATCCTAATTCCAATTCTGACTCTTTGCAGCAGGCTCCTCTACATCATCTGGCTGGGTAGCAACTGTCAGATCTATAATGTGTCCTTCTGCTCCCTGCATCTGTGGGATCTCAACCATTTCTTGCTCTGAGGCTTTCTGTGGTGAAGGATTCATGGGAGGATGTGCATAATCACTGTCATCACCACTCTCATATTCTGACTCTGAGTGCTCAGGTGACTGAGCACCTTTGTTGTCCAGGAATGTATCTAGTTTCTCTACAAGCACATAATAGTTATCTATCATGGCCTTAATCCTATCAAAATATGGGATGTTAGGGTAAAAACCCCCAAAGGACAACCCATTTCTTTTTATTTGTTTCTCCAGCTTTAGCAACTCCTAGATTCTCAGTCTTCTTATGTGGATGTCATCTTCATCCAAGATGTTCCTTGTTGCATCTTCTTCTATGCACTCACAGTGAACATTGGTATTACGGATGGTAGGAGTATACAGTTTCCTAACCCCTACCATGAAACCCTCTGGATCAATGTATCTATAAGGGGCTACCCCTATTCTATACTTTTCCAACCATTGACCCACTTCATCAATGGCATTCTTGCCAATTGTAAATTTTGAAATTTCGAACTTTCTAGGGGTTATAGTCCCCTTTTTGTGTGGTGCAAAGTGCTCATTATCTGTTAACATCAGCTGCCATATGAATTCCATTGCATCTACTCTTGCAGGCACATGATATGGTAATCAATGGGGTGGATGAATACACCCATATACCCTGATAATGGTGTAATTCTCCTCCAAGAAGAAATCACCCCAGTTATGTTTTCCAGGCCAATTATCTATATACTCACAGGGCCTAAGAAATTGTATAACCTTTAATGGGACTCTAGTCCTGCTTGTTCCCAAACTCTGTACAATTGGATACACAATCTAATTCTGAAAGGCACAGTAGTCACACTCCCTAGAAGTATAATTCCAAACCCTGACCCAAAACTAGATAGGATTTGGTGTTGTTTGATAGAATCTCTGAGGAGTCATATTATGAACATCCATGATTACAAAATTGAAGTATAAGAGAAGGTGCATTAGGACTGAATAATGCAAAAATTTAGGTTCCTTCTCCTTGGGGTTATTTAATCTTTTCTGGGTTGCAATGAAACCCTCATGTATTTCATCAATTATGTGCTGAATGTAATCATAGCTGGTGCTTGAATGCACCTCTTGTAATTCTAGTACCATCATTAAGATTGCAATACTGATTTTCTCTGCATCTCCATCTATCCCTAGCACTCTACACAAGGCATAAGCATTATACTTAATGTAGAAGTGTAGATCCTTATAATAATATGGATAAGGTTCTTTCATAGGATCTAAGTAATTTCTTACTTCTTTCAACATGTGTTTCTTCAATAAACCTTTTGCAATACCAGGCTTGAAACTATACCTCTTCTCCAGCTTTGTCATGTCAATTTTAGTAGACATAGCGCTAAATAAGCCAAAGGCTTGCATGAATGAGTTCCTATTTAATATTAGCAAGGAAGTGCCATCATCCCTTTTGATGGTCATTGTCAGGACATCATAATGATTAGCTAGGTCTAAAAATAGGTCTACATCAAGGAAGACATCAGAAACAAGCAATCTAGCTAAACCACACGTCCAAGGGTTTGAAACTGGGATGGGCTTATCAATTTTTTTATAGAAATAATTGAAAAGGGAGAAACCTGTTGTCCCTGGAGTCACAATGTCTCGAATTTCTTTGTATTCATCTAGGAGGACACTTGCATTGGCCTTCTTATTCTGCGTTGAACCAGGTAGAAGACGGAGAAACTCATCAGAGAAACTTTCCTTTCCTTTTTGCTCCTCTTCACTGCCTCCACTTGTTGAAGCAACACTCATATCTCTGCTCATATTTGCAACACCTTGAATCTCATTTGTCTTAACCGATATTAAAACAAATCTATTTCTAAAATCAACTGACTGTTCTGAGCAAAACTTCCTGAAATTTAGAATTCTCTAATGAACTTTGGAAACACTGTAAACTAAGCAGAATATCTCTTTTCTAAAAACTTAGCAACTTGGCTCTGAAAACTGAAATCACAGTGAATGAGAATGAATGGACCATCAACTCCTTATAGCCGTCATTTAGAGTACACAGCTCATAATTTGGAAACATCAGTTTTTCCATTAATTCGACATGTTGTGAATTTGAACAGAAAACCTAGCCATAGTTGCATGAAGTTGACAGGAAATCAAATTTTGAAAGTGAATCCTTAGAGCAATCATACTACATTTAAAAGGGTTGACATTTTACGCTGTGATTCATTATCTGTCTTACATCTCAGCTACTCTTTTTGCATAGTGATCAAAATACGAGTCTGTGATTGGTTGCTGAGCGATTTACACTGTCACATCAAAAAACTGTCGCTGTTTCTTAGATTTTGTGATCAGGCAACTGTGTGACTGCATTAAGTCTCTTTTTCATGGGCCTCTGTTATTAACCATGGTTCCATCTCAAGACTTGGTGACAATGCAGTTTCTTACCTTTGGCTGACCCAAGTTACAATCTGGCAATCATGCGACCTAATTGAAATCATAGTCATACACAGTTGACAGTAACTCATCATTCATTCTGAGACCTTGCGACTAACCATTACCCTTAACCTTCTCAGTTATCTCCCTATCACTAAATGCTTTTATTCTATTTCAAGACTATGTGACAATGCTTAGTCGCCCAATCACGGAATCAAGTCCTGAGCATTTGATTTTACCTTAACAAGTTATAAGCGCCCCCTTTCTGCTTCTGACGACTACACGACATACCCTAATCGCTAAGTCAGGAGGACTTTTCTCTTGGGGCATTTTTCTTCTCAGACTTTGTGACTACCGTCAGATCTTCTTATTCCTTCATCCTACAGCCGTCGCTTAATCGCTATATGCTCGGGCATACCCTTAAATCATTCCCAGACACCGCGACAAAAGGGAAAGTACTTAGTCTTGCTATCGCTGAATCCACTTTCTCCTTCTAGCGACCATGCGATAACCCTTTTAATTTCCACCTGCCTTGTGACACATGTCATACAACCATTTGTTCACCTGCTGCATACTGGAGAACTGAGTCATCATTTTTTTCTGGTGACAAGCCAACTAAGCATTACTACAAACCATAGACGGTCATTCGTGAAGTCTAAGTTAAAATACATTAACCGTTGTTCTATTCTGAGACCCCGCGACTGAAGGCTTCGCTAAACTGTTAACTTTGACTCATTTGGCGATAAAGCAACAAAAGGTAATCGCAAAGTCTGAAGACATTTTCATAACTGTTAAGAACTTCCCGCGATCACCCGACTAAACAGTGGGTCCCTTCTTTATAAAGCTTTATGACATGGTTATCCCATGACTACCCAAAATGAAAGGAATCACTGAGTCTCGTAAAGCCAAAGGAATATGTTGAACTTAAATGAGATCACGCGACACAAGGAAAATGCCAAGTCAGGAAGACAATGGGAATATTCGCTCGGGGTATCGCGACAAGGCGATTCAATTGAAACACATGCCTTTAGTGAATGGAAAAAGTAACGTTGAAATAGAACAACATGAGTTAGGGTTTAATTTCATCATTTAACACTTGGAAAGACAAGGGTTTTCAGGGTTTTTGCATAATGGGCTAGGTTTAGACTTGAAAACCTGAAACTTGACATGGGTAAGGGCACAAGGAACGAGAGATAGCAGAATTGAGCACATCAAAATATAGACAGCAGGAAAAGGAACCAGGAAAATTGCCAAAATAGGAAATACAGCCAATAATGGCTCTGATGCGGATTGGCTAAACACAGTTTATGACAAAGAACCACAGAATCTCTGGTTGCAGACCACCTTTAACGGAGAAAAACCCTAAAATAGAAAGGGAAATATGTACAGAATTTACAGACAAGGGACAAGGAAAGGAGAATATAATACATACCTACTTATGCACTTTGAACCTTCACTCAAAGAAAGGCTTCAAAAACTGCCCATGCACAGGCAACTCAAAGAGATCTCCTTCCATATTCTTCAACAAGTATGAGTCTTTGCCAAAAAATTTTGCAATAATGAACGGTCCTAGCCATAAAGACTCAAACTTCTTATGCTTGCCTTTAGCCTCTGCCCTTGCATTCCATTGGAGAACTAAATCATCAATCTGGAACTTTCTCTCAGTAGCCCTCCTGTCAAAAGATATTTTATTTTTTGCTGTAGCTTCATATTTTCTCTCTGACTATTTCTCCTCATTTCATCCAATTCAATCAGCTGCATCATTGTATTTTGCATATTGTCAGAGACATCTAAATTTTCTTCTTGAATGAATTGGCAAATGGGCAATAAATTGTAAATAGGCAACCTCGCTTGTAAACCGTACACCAACTCAAAAGGAGAATGACCAGTTGCCTTCTTAAGTGTTATCCTATCAGCCCAAAGAGCTAATCTTAGTTTTGTATGCCATGTCCTTTTGTTTTGTTCCAGAGTTCTCTTCAATATTTTCAATATGCTTTTATTGTTAGACTCAGCTTGTCCATTAGCCTGTGCATGATACAGCGATGAATATGATATTGCAATCCCATACTGCTCACAAAAAATTGTCATTTCCTCTGATCTAAAACTCATAGCATTGTTTATTATTAATTTACTAGGCACTCCAAATCTGGTCAGAATATTTTCTAATAGAAATTCAGTAACCACCTTACTAGTTGCTTTCCTTATGGGGATAGCCTCAATCCATTTAGTAAAGTAATCTATGGCAACTAAAATCCAACTATGCCCTGCACTAGACTTTTCTTGAAATTCACCAATAAAATCAATGCCCCATACAGCAAAAGGATCCTCAGTACTCACCGGGTTGAGTAACAGAGCACCTGCAAATCTCAACTTATTGGAGAACCTCTGACATGGTTCACATTTCCTAACATATGCATAGGTATCTTTGAACAAAGTAGGCCAATAATATCCTGCCCTCAAAATTTTATGGGCAGTGGTCTTAGCAGAAAAGTGACCTCCACACTGTCCTTCATGCATCTCAATTAGGAATTTCTCAGCTTGATATTTGTTAAGGCATAGTAATAGTACACCATTTTTATCTTTCCAAAATAAGTCTCCTTGAATCAAAACATACCTTTGAGCTTGCAATTTCAAACTTCTCTTTTGATTATCAGGAAGATAATTAGGACATTTAGCATTTTTGAGGAAGAAAACAATATCAGTGTAATATGGTTGCCTCTCTATACTGGTAATGGCTTGATCATGTGCCTCTATTTGATTTGATTGCACTAAATCCAAGTTCTCCTTTTTCATAAGTTTGGCCAAGCCTTGACCTCTTACCAATTTGGTGATATTGATTTCCAGATTGAACTCTTGAATCCTTGTAATCCACTTGCATCTCTTACCAGTGACCTCCGACTGTGTGAGAATATCTTTCACTGCTGAATGTGGAACATAGGCTTGCACCTTGGCACACACCAAGTAGGGCCTAAAAGACTTCACAGCCTTTACCAATGCATAGGCTTGCTTTTCCATTATTTCATAGTTAAGTTCTGCAGTCTGCAAGGATTTACTATAAAAGGCTATGGGATGTTCAAATCCTTGCTCATCTTTCTGAAGCAAAATTGCAGCAATTGTATGGAATGACGCAAATGAAAACAGGGAAAAAGGCTTAGTGTAATCTGGAGATTTCAACACTGGAGTTTCCTGCACTGCCTTCTTTATCCTTTCAAAAGCTTGTTGAGCCTCATCATTCCAAACAAACTTAGTATCCCTTTTTAGCAATTTCACAATGGGCTTGACAATTTCAGCAAAATTGGCTACAAATCTTCTGACAAAATTAATCTTTCCTAAGAAATATTGTACACCTTTTAAGTTTTTTGGAGCAACTACTTTCTGAATTGCTTCCACCCTTTTAGGGTCTATTCTTACCCCTTCTCTGGACACTATATGCCCAAGCAAATTTCCCTCCTTAACTGCAAAGTGACATTTCTTGGGGTTTAATGAAACACCATATTCTAATACTTTATTAAATATCCTACCAAAATGATCACAATGATCATTAGCCCTCTTAGAATATGCATTTAAGTCATCTTGGTAAACAACCATGAACAAATCAATAAACTCTTTAAAAGCAACATCCATGGCTCTCTGAAAAGTGGCACCTGCATTTATCAGACCAAAAGGCATTCTGATATAAACATATGTTCCCCAAGGAGTAGTAAATGTAGTCTTATATTGTTCTGACTCCTTGACAAGAACTTGGTTGTAACCTGAAAAACCATCCATCATTGACAGTAATTCACAACCAGTCACTTTGTGCAACA
>MU227713.1:2502292-2541744 GCA_018584345.1 Thuja plicata | reverse complement strand
TTGAATGCACCTCTTGCAAGTCTAGTACCATCATTAAGATGCCAGCACTGATTTTCTCTGCATCTCCATCTATCCCTAGCACTCTACACAGGGCATAAGCATTATACTTAATGTAGAAGTGTAGATCTTTATAAGAATATGGATAAGGTTCTTTCATAGGATCTAAGTAATTTATTACTTATTTCAACATGTGTTTCTTCAATAAACCTTTTGCAATACCAGGCTTGGAACTATACCTCTTCTCCTGCTTTGTCATATCAATTTTAGTAGACATAGCGCTAAATAAGCCAAAGTTTTGCATGAATGAGTTCCTATTTAATATTAGAAGGGTAGTGCCATCATCCCTTTTGATGGTCTTTGTTAGGACATCATAATGATTATCTAGGTCTAAAAATACATCTACATCAAGGAAGACATCAGGAACAAGCAATCTAGCTAAACCACATGTCCAAGGGTTTGAAATTGGGATGGTCCTATCAGAATTTTTATAGAAATAATTGAAAAGGGAGAAACCTGTTGTCCCTGGAGTCATAGCATCTCAAATGTCTTTGTATTCATCCTGGAGGACACTTGCATTGGCCTTCTTATTCTGCGTTGAACCAGGTAGAAGATGGAGAAACTCATCAGAGAAACTTGCCTTTCCTTTTTGTTCCTCTTCACTGCCTCCACTTGTTGAAGAAACACTCATAGCTCCGCTCATGTTTGCAACACCTTGAATCTCTTTTCTCTTAACCGATATTGAAACATATCTATTTCTAAAATCAACTGACTGTTCTGAGCACAACTTCCTGAAATTTAGAATTCTCTGATGAACTTTGGAAACACTGTAAACTAAGCAGAATATCTCTTTTCTGAAAAATTAGCAACTTGGCTCTAAAAACTAAAAGCACAGTGAATGAGAATGAATGCACCATCAAATCCTTATAGCCGTCATTCAGAGTATGCAGCTCATAATTCAGAAACATCAGTTCTGCCATTAATTCGACATGCTGTGAATTTGAACATAAAACCTAGCCGTAGTTGCATGAAGTTGACAGGAAATCAAATTTTGAAAGTGAATCCTCAAAGAAATCATATTGCATTCAAAAGGGCTGACATGTCATGCTGTGATTCCTTATTTGTCTTACATCTCAGCTACTCTTTTTGCATAGTGATCAAAATGCGAGTCTGTGATTGGTTGCCGAGCAATTTACACTGTCACATCAAAAAACTGCCACTGTTTCTTAGATTTTGTGATCAGGCGACTGCGCGACTGCATTAAGTCTCTTTTTCATAGGCCTCTATTATTAACCATGGTTCCATCTCAAGACTTGGCGACAATGCAGTTTCTTACCTTTGGCTGACCCAAGTTACAATCTGGCGATCATGCGACCCAATTGAAATCATAGTCGCGCACAGTTGACAGTAACTCATCATTCATTCTGAGACCTTGCGACTAACCATTACCTTTAACCTTCTCAGTTATCTCCCTATCGCTAAATGCTTTTATTATATTTCAAGACTATGCGAAAATTCTTAGTCGCGCAATCGCGGAATCAAGTCCTAAGCATTTGATTTTACCTTAACAAGTTATAAGCACCCCCTTTCTGCTTCTAACGACTGCGCGACATACCCTAATCACTAAGTCGGGAGGACTTTTCTCTTGGGGAATTTTTCTTCTTAGACTTCGTGACCACCGTCATATCTTCTTATTCCTTCATCCTACGGTCGTCGTTTAATCGCTATATGCTCGGGCATACCCTTAAATCATTCCCAGACACCGCGACTGAAGGGAAAATACTTAGTCTTGTTGTCGCTGAATCCACTTTCTCCTTCTGGCGACAATGCGATAACCCTTTTAATGTCCACCCACCTTGTGACACATGTCATACAACCATTCATTCACCTACTGCATACTGGAGAACTGAGTCATCATTATTTTCTGGCGACAAGCCAACTAAGAATTACTGCAAACCATAGATGGTCAGTCCTGAAGTCTAAGTTAAAATCCCTTAACCGTTGTTCTATTCCGAGACCCCATGACTGAAGGCTTTGCTAAACTGTTAACTTTGACTCATTTGGCGATAAAGTGACAAAAGGTAATCGCGAAGTATAAAGACATTTTCATAACTATTAAGAACTTCCCGCGATCACCCGACTAAACAGTGGGTCCCTTCTTTATAAAGATTTATGACATGGTTATCCCGTGACTACCCGACATGAAAGGAATCGCTGAGTCTCGTAAAGCCAAAGGAATATGCTAAACTTAAACGAGACCACGCAACACAAGGAAAATGCCAAGTTGGGAAGACAATGGGAATATTCTCTTGGGGTATCATGACAAGGTGATTCAATTGAAACACATGCCTTTAGTGAATGGAAAAAGTAATGTTGAAATAGAACAACATGACTTAGGTTTTAATTTCATCGTTTAACACTTGGAAAGACAAGGGTTTTTAGGGTTTTTGCATAATGGGCTAGGTTTAGACTTGAAAACCTGAAACTTGACATGGGTAAGGGCACAAGGAATGAGAGATAGTAGAATTGAGCACATCATAATACAGAGAGCAGGACAAGGAACCAGGAAAACTACCAAAATAGGAAATACAACCAACAAGTTGCCATATTTGTTGATGACATTATCTTTGGAGGTAATGCAAGGCTTAGTATAACATTTGCAAAAGAAATGCAGAATGAATTTTAAATTAGCATGATTGGTCCTATAAAATACTTTTTAGGACTGAATGTAAAACAGACAGATAAAGGAATATTCATTAATCAGTCAAAATATGTGAAGGAAATATTGAAAACCTTCAAAATGGAGGATTGAAAGCTAGTATGCACTCCTATGATCACAGGAAGAAAACCTTCAAAAGATGATGACTCCATAGTAGTTGATAAAATATTGTACAAATCTATGATTGGAAAACTTATTTATCTAACTCAATCAAGACCTGACATATCTAATGTAGTTGGCATTGTTGGAAGATTTGCAGCTGAACCCAAGAATAATCACCTAATGACAATCAAGAGGATATTCATATATCTTAAGGGAACTATAGACTATGGTTTATGGTATCCTAAATTAGAGAATACACAACTTCATGTGTACACTAATGCAGATTGGGCAGGTTGTATTGATGATAGGAAGAGCACTTCAGGAGGAGCAGTATTTCTTGGAGAAAGGTTGGTATCTTGGACAAGCAAGAAACAAAACTGTATTTCTCAATCAATGACAGAGGTAGAATATGTTGCAGCAGCACTAAATTGTACAAAAATTGTTTGGATCAAGCAGATGGTTAAAGACTTTGGTATTCAAGTTGACTATCCTATTGTTATTCATTGTGATAACACCAGTACTATTAACATGTCTAAGAACCCTGTAATGCATGCAAAGACAAAACACATAGAGATCAAGTATCATTTTCTGAGAGAAAAATTTGTAGACAAGGAAGTGACATTGGACTATGTAAGCACAAAAAATCAGTTAGCAGACATTTTCATGAAGCCTTTAGCAAAGGATACTTTTGAGTATCTAAGGGAGAAGTTGGGAGTCATTCCCTCTCCTAAATCTAATTAGAAAAAGTAGCAAGTACATCAGTCATGTGTGACTGATGAATGGTTGACTACTCTACTTCTGGAGTAGTACCTATGCATAATGGTTTATGGCACCCTTTGCCATTGATGTCAATGGGGGAGTACGTACTAAAAACAAAGAACATAAACAAAGAGCAAAACAATGAACACATACAAGGAGCTTATACTTTGGGGGAGTATACAAAGTATATATAATTGCAGTAGTGTAGATGAATCTTTGATGAGGATATTGAGAAGATTATAAAAGAAAGAAGACACCATGAACAGAAGTTGTTTTTATCATATGTTGCCATCAATGCCAAAGGGGGAGATTGTTGGAGATTTGATTCTGAACAGTTGATTGATTGTATGTTTGTCATTGATGACAACATATAATACATAGTAGTACTTCTATATGTACTTATCCATATGATAACATGAAGACTTGTGTGGATAGATACATGGTGTTGACATGTTTATTATGCTATGTTCATACACACAGACCTAGATATGAATTTTTAGTAAAGATATGTAATTCTGTTATTGACGGTTACAGTTCTGGAGGAATAATGGTTTAAGGCTGATGTATGTAACATGTTTATTGAGTTGCACCTATCTTTAGGATATGCGTGTGTATATTCATGATGAAGTATGAGTTGTTGATATTAATCTAAAGGCGCCAAATGTATCTAAAGAAGATTGCAAATTTATGGTTAAATTGGTGAAGCCGACTTAGTGAAGCGACGTGTCTATTTAGTTTATACTTGCGTGGTTGTAATTATGCTTGCACACTTAGTATAGCCGACAAGGATGTTAAGAAGAGTTGTCCTATAGATCCCATGATCTCATACTTGGTGTATATACTTATAGAAGGTCATTTGTGATAAGAAGAGTTGTGAAAGCCAGAGATAAGAAAAGTAGAGCAGAGTGTTTAAGCAGTAGAGATATATTTATCATATGTAGATAATATAGATATTGAAGTTGAAGCTTTTAGAATACAAATAAGATTGTTGTAATTCTTTACAAGAGGTTACAACATCGGCACACAAACGGAATTGATTAGACAAGCAGTGTCACAAACATCAGTTCACCTTGTTGATACAGTGTGTATCAAATATCCAGAAGGTTGTAGCCTTCACCACTTGGACAGTGAGTCCACCACCCCTAACAGGGTTATTGTAAAATACTCCTAACAGGGTCATACCCTTAACCAGGTCACTATACTATTGCATTGTAATGTACAACTCCTAACAGGGTTGAAAGATCTTCTTACAGGGATCACTATAAAAAATATAGTTCTTTGTGGGTACTAATTTCCACCAGGGTTTTTACCATTTGGTTTCCCCGTAACCAAATTGATGTGTTGTGTAATGTGTTATCTAAATGTGCATCTACTTTGTATCAATCTGGATTAATAAGTATAAGCTAAAGATTTAAATTTGTTGATAACTGATTCACCCCCCCTCTCAGTTATCCCTGAAGTATTCTAACAAATCCATAGAAGGTTACATGGCTTAACAAAGGACAAAATGTGTTTGTAGGAGAACAAGCATGGGTAGAATTCACCATTGACAAGTATAAAGATAGAGTTCTATGTGAGATTCTTCCCATGGATGCATGCCACCTTCTACTTGGAAGACCATGACAATTTGATAGCCAAGCCATGCATGATGGAACAAGGAATGCATACTCATTCAAGAAAGATGGAGTGACTTTCAAAATTCAGTCACTAATAGAAGGAGAGGTGAAAACATCAAGTCCAAGTGTGCTCATTGTTGGTGAGAAGGAGTTCTTGAAGACTCTAGAAGAAGGAGGAGTTGGGTTTGCTTTAGTATTGAAGCCAAAAGATGAATTTGCTGTCAAGAAATCAGAGATACCAAATG
Organism: Thuja plicata; assembly: GCA_018584345.1. Taxonomy (NCBI): domain Eukaryota; kingdom Viridiplantae; phylum Streptophyta; class Pinopsida; order Cupressales; family Cupressaceae; genus Thuja; species Thuja plicata. The sequence continues at coordinate 2,536,306 of MU227713.1, read as the reverse complement.
AGGTAAAAGAAATACTTGAAGAGCATAAGGATATTGTGAATGATGGCCAGCCCACTCCCCTACCTCCTAAGAGACTTGTTAGCCATAATGTTAACTTCATACCAGGAGCTACCTTACCCAACAAATATTCCTATAAGATGACCGCTCAACAAAAATGAGGAAATATCCAAGTAAATCAGAGGGTTATTAGACCAAGGCCTAATTAGAAAGAGAATAAGCCCATCTACAGTCCCTACTATTTTAGCACCTAAGAAAGGAGGAGCTTGGATAATTTGTACTGATTCTAGAGCTGTAAATAGAATCACCATTAGGTATAGGTTTCCAATACCCAGAATTGAAGACCTAATGGTTTGTTTAGGGGAGGCAAAGTACTTCAGTAAGATTGATCTTAAGAGCGGCTATCACCAAATTAGAAATAATGAAGGAGATGAATGGAAGACAACCTTCAAAACTATAGAATGTTTGTATGAATGGCTTGTAATGCAATTTGGTTTGTCTAATGCTCCCTCAACTTTTATGAGGTCGATGAATGAGGTATTGGTAGAATGCATTGGTAAGTTTGTTGTTGTCTACCTAGATGGCATTTTAGTTTTCAGCAGAACTAAGGAGGAGCATACTAGGCATTTGAAAATTGTTTTCAAGAAATTGCATGATGAAAAGCTAATGATCGATTTGGAGAAATGTGACTTCATGAAGCAGGAACTTGTATATCTCGGCTTTTTTTTGTCATAGGGTAACCTCAAAATGGATCGAGAAAAGGTGGATGCCATTCTAAGTTGGCCTACTCCCAAGGCTACCACTAAGGTGAGAATTGTCCATGGTTTAGCTTAGTATTATAGAAAGTTTATTAGACATTTTAGTGGTATTTGTGCACCCATGTTAGACACCATTAAAGGTAGGATGAAGACAAAGTTTCAATGGACACCACAAGCTGACAAAGGGTTTGAAACACTCAAGGAGAAGATAGCAAAGCTGCCCACTCTAGTTATTCCAAGATTTGATAAGCTTTTTAAAATATAATTTGATGCAAATAATGTGGCCATTGGGGCTGTCATAAGCTAAGAAGGAAGACTAGTAGCTTTCCATACTGAGAAGCTAAATGATTCAAAGAAGAAGTACTCTTCTTATGACTTAGAGTTGTATGCTCTAGTCCAAGAACTCAAGAAGTGGAGGCACTACTTGCTGCCAAAGAATTTCATAGTATATATTGATAACCAAGCTCTCAACTTCCTTAACTCTCAAGACAAACTTAGTAGCAAACACATGAAGTGGGTGGAGTATCTACAAGACTACACATTCAATATCAAGCATAAAAAGGGAGTACAAAATAAGGTTGTTGATGGATTAAGCAGAAGGCTACTCAAAGTATAAGAAGTTTAGCTAAAAATTATAGGCATTGATAGCTTCAACGACCTATATGATGAAGTTGAAGATTTTGCCCAAATCTACAAGGTATGCAAGGAGTTTAAAACCAACTTTCATGGTGAGTTTTTTAATATACTTTGCAGAATGATTTATTATTTAAAGGAGGTTAGCTTTGTGTTCCTAAAGGGTCTATGAGAGAGAATTTGATCCAATAAAAACATAATGGAGCACTTAGTGGTCATTTTGGAGTCGGTAAGACTCAAGAGCTAGTCACTAGATTCTATTTTTGGCCTAGAATGAATAGAGATGTTAGACAGTATGTTGAGAGTTGTGTAGTGTGTCAAAAAGAAAAGGGCACATGTTCTTATGTAGGTCTTTACCAGCCACTTCCAATCCCAACCAGACCATGGGAATGCATAAGCATGGATTTTGTAGTTGGTTTGCCAAGAACAAGGCAGGGATATGACATTATTATTGTTTTTGTGGATAGATTTAGTAAGATGGCACATTTTATACCTTGTAAGACTATTCATGATGCTTGTAACATTGCTAAGTTTTTTTTCAGTGGAGTGGTGAGGATCCATGGACTCCCACTCAGTATTGTTTCAGACAGGGACACCAAATTCATGAGCCATTTTTGGAAGACCTTATGGCAAAAGCTGGGCACTAACTTGTCTTTTGGATCTGCATATCATCCATAGATAGATGGCCAAACAAAGGTGGTCAATAGGAGTCTTGGTAACTTTTTGAGATGCCTCAAAAATGAGTATGGTCAAGTATGGGACCAACTCATTGGACAATTTGAATATGCATACAATGATACAGTGAACAGATCAACTGGTAAGAGTCCCTTTGAAATAGTTTATGGTTTTCAGCCAAGAGGGATTTTTGAGCTTAGATAATTGAAGGAAGGAATGCATGGTAGTGGATATGATGAGGAATTTTCTCATTCAATGAGAGAAGTCCATGAAAGTGTGAGAAATAGTTTTATTGAAAATGCTAAAAAGGTAAAGAAAAAGGTGGATGCAACAAAGAGGGATGTTCAGTTTCAGATTGGAGAATTTGTGATGGTACACTTGAACAAACATAGGCTGCAAAAAGGTGTTCCTCACAAGCTACAAATGAAGAGGCTAGGCCCATGTAAGATACTTGCAAAGTATGGAAACAATGCATACAAGGTGGAGCTTCTTGAAGACATTGGGTTGTCATCGGTTTTCAACATTGCAGATTTGATAGGATACAAAGGACCAATTTAGGATGTTGACAAGAAACTTCAAGAGGTAATACAAGAAGTAAAAGATCTAAAATTAACCCCTACTCCATCTATGACAGCTAAAAAGATACTAGACTCAAGGGTCTACAAGAAGACTAGGAACAAAGACTATATGGAGCACCTTGTCAAATGGCATGAAAAAGAGGATGCTGATGCTACTTGGATCAGAGAAACATATTTCAAGAGGTTGGGAATTGATCCAAACATGCTTAATCTAAGGATGGATTAACCTTTCTTTTTTTGGGGGGAGTATGGTGCAGGAGCACACCTAGCTCAAACCCTTAGCTCTTTATTTCTGGCATGTACTGACTCTAGCCAAGTTAGGAGAGTTTGTGTGGACCTTAGAATGTCATTTTTTTCCCCTAAGATGGATATGAATAGGTAAATCCATGTCTAGCTAGGTTTCTTAGTTGGTTTCCTAATTTTTAGTTAACACTGTCGATTAACACTGTGTCGGTTAACACTATGTCAGTTAACACTGTTGGTTAATTTAGACTAGTGGTCATTTTGATGTTACTTTTTCTTGGTAAAGTCAGTCGTAATGGCCTATGAAAAGTGAATATTTTCTTTTATGGATAGTATGGTCAGTTGTAATGGTTCCTAAAGAGATGCTTGCGAATATGTATGCAGTTAGGGTCATTCCAATGAGAGGATGGTTATTAAAAACATCCCAAGCCTTCTTTTTGGAGATCTAGAGAGTAGAGATTGTAGAAGAAGAGAAGCTATAGGAAAGTTAGAGATTTGTAAATTATTGTACTGTTTTGTTTTGTTTCTAGTAATGAGAAGTTGTAGACTGTGTGTTTAGTGGACATCAAGTTTCTTTGTGGTTCATTTTGCATGCAAGTAGATTAGTTACTTTATTTCTATTTTGCAAGTTATTAGTTCTTCACCCATTTTGGGTTGTAAGCAGTAATGGCCCTTTGGGATTCCTGAATCCATGTTGAGAATCATGTGTTGGGATGGAGCTCGAGAGGAGCCCTTGTACATAGTTTCCTTTTTTTTTTCTATAGGAGAAGCAACAATAAAGAGTATGGAGATCTTACCCTAGGCGAGCTTGGAAATAGTTTGGCTAGGGAAGAGAATGAATGTAATGTTTAGAAAATATTGAATAAGTGATTAGAATGAATCTATTTGTGTAGGTTCAGCAAGAAGGAGATGAAAAGCACTTCGATGGGGACTGAGTCTTGAAGAGGAGGTAAAGTTGAGAGTGACTTACCTCAGTTTAGGGTTGTGAACACCCTAAGAGATCTAAGAGAAAGATCTTAGAATAGAGCCAAGCTGGTTCTGTAGCAACAACAAGACTCCTAACCACATCACAACACAAGTTTTCTATTCTGTATAGACAAATAAAATAAATAAACATGAAATTTTACTTTAAATAACTATGTGACAAAATTTATAGTCATGTAAAGAGGAATGAGGAAACCATCAATGATGATAGGTCAGTCCATAATATCCATATTGAGTACTGCTACTATACCCAATATAGACCCATCACTCCTGTATGTTGGAACACAATAGGGTAAAAACCAAGAAAACCACACACAAGGGGGTAGGTTCTCCATGCTACCACTATGATACTATATTATAGGTTTTCACATTAACAAGAGAGTACACATGCATGGAGTAAAATATTAATGCAACACAAAATATGAATTCCATATTTTGTAAGGAATCAAGGTATCTTACATTATCACCATACTAAATGTGTCTCTGCTTAATGCATGTAGAACCACTATTGACCATCGAATATTTTTTCCATTATCATATGCATACCATGATTAATTTATTTCATTTAATTTTAATGCAAAAATTTCCAGGATCAATCAACATCACCACCTCAATAAATGATACGTACTACATCACTCATTAATTTATTATACCAATACACATTGGTTAAAATGCAAGTCAAAATCTCAATTAAGGGAAAATATTTATCTTAATTACCACATTTTCTAAACCACACATGGTATTTATGTTCTTGTTATGTTGAGATAATAAAATTTGATGTTCATCTACTTGATCTCACAAAGCATTCATATTCCATACATAATGCATTCCCAAATCTAACTACATTAAAGGAATTGGATATTTCTCATTACAAACAAGGAAAATATGATATTTATTTAAATAAATATGATAGCCCTATTCTACTATATCAATAATGCTTGCATTCAAAATGCATTGTTTTCAATGATTTGTGAATATTCCAAATTCCTCCATGTGCAAATGTACTACTCTTACTCATAAATATTTAAGAGGGTTATAATTACACTTTTACTCCACTAATTAACTTCCTTATTAATAATTTATCAAACAAGGAGTAAGGGAGAGAAATGCATTCATTCCATTTTTTAGTAAATTTACCAAGAAAGATCCATTACTTAAAACCACAATACACAGTGAGTTAGTTCAATGCACACTCATTTGGGTTAACACTACACTATGCCAAGAGAGTATGATGTTCATCATTTGACATAACATAACACAAATTCAAGTAGGAATCACAATGAATAACCAAATTCATCCATAACATCATATATAAGATTGCAAGGAGTTCCACTCTAAGAATTCACTCGATTAGCCCAAAACCTAAGATTATTTTACCTCCAATTGAGATATATAATCATAAGTCATTGACACTCACCTAATCCATCAAGAAATTGTTCCCACATGAGGTTATAACACATAGAAGGAACATTTTAATCTTCTAAAATTATTATGATAAATAGATATACAATTCAAATTTATTAATCAATAAGCAAAAAAAATCATATATCTCATGCATTTATTAATCATGGAATGATACAAATGAGATTCCAAGACATTCATTAGTAAGTCACCAATCAATAGCAATGAGCATGCATAGTACAAGTAGAAATGCATATGGAGTAAAATACTCAACCATTAACCAAGAAGCATATACACAAGGAAGAGATTTTCTCCCATCTCTAAGATAATAAAAAGATCATCCTATCATGTTCAATCAATAGAACATCAGCTACACACAAAGTCTACTACATCATACCCTCTACCAAAAGCACATGGAAGACACAAAAGTAACCACCTACTCACATACATGAGCCAAAAGCACAAGGAAGAGAAAAATAAATTATAGAAATGGTAGTTATATAAATTTTTTAAAACTTACAGAAAGATCTAACAGTTAAATAAAAAAGTTATGATGATTCTTCCAAAACTGGTCGTCGTGAATCATGGTTTTTGGCAGTTACAAACGGTTTTCACCAAAACACTCATAACTTTCTCAAAATTGCATGAAATAAACTCAAATAAAAATGATTGGAAATATTATTCAATTTTCCATAGAATAATAATATAAATAAACTTTTTTCCATACTATACATGTCCGTACAAGGCCTGGAAACAAGAGGGAAAACTTTCAAGACAACAAAATAATAGATTGAATAATGAAAATATGATACCAAAATGCTTCCAATGCTTCCCAATCCTTCTCCAAATTTTACATCATGATTTGGTTAGATCCTAAAATGATACATAAATCCTCTTAACACTCCAAAACTCCATAAATACCCTCAAAACCAATGGAAACTACTTTTCACCTTCTTTTGCATTTTGACAACATTTTTGCTTGACAACTTTTGTTGTCAAGTTGATAACTTTTGAAATTCTAACCCAATGATCTTAAATTTTTTTAATAAACTTATAAACATGTCAAAAAAACATATTAATGACCTTTTACATCATTTAAACCTTTCTATGGATGGTTTTACATCATTTGACCTATCTGACCAATCTATGCCCTAAATCGACAATTATGACAATTTTGACAAAATGGCTCATTTAGCCTTACATCAATGGAATCAGTACATCACACATGACCTTATGAAATAAAGTGAAATAAAATGGGTCATGTTATTATCTTTGCCTTATTTGGAACCTCTTGGAGGATTTCCTTATAAATTGGTGCTCCTGCACCAGCAAATCATAAGCACATACTAACTATCACAACACACCATCATGCAATGAGCACATATGTACTAGAGATCCTAGTGTATGAACATGAGATATTATACCAGATGTCACAACCCACCAAAGAATCCTTGGAAAACAAGGTAATAACATGCAGAAATTTTTTTTTGAAGAAACAAATACAAATCATTAAAATCATGAATACAATAATATCTAATGCAATACAACCATAAGAAAATAAGAAACATAGAACTAAAATTAACTGCAAGAAGGTAACCCTCTAAGGGTAAATCTAGGGTGACAAGCCACTTTCTACCTATATAATGGTGAAACAAGAATCAATGCAAAAGATAGGGTGAAATACCTCCCTTTTCAAAGGTCAATTATACATTTAGAAAGTCTATACCCTGCTAGGTTAGAGAGGTGACCCAAACCATAAGAGGGATAGAAGATTTACTTCACTAAGATACATAATTGAAGAAAATGAAATTTTGATGTGATTAAAGTGTCTAATTAGAGGATGTTGCAGAAAACTAAAAATAAAAGACAGAAACTGACTCAAAATGACCAGAAAGTTGCAAATCTAGAAAGCAGAGGAGAGGATTGACTTTTGGGAAAAATCTAAGAAACAAATGGTAGAGATGGGTCAAAATTTGACCTGTACCCTGGGATAGGTTTCCAATTCCATCTTGTACTCGACAAATTTGGCTAAAATTTTTAGGGTCTTTTTGTTTATATCTAATCCTCCCAATATTGATATGATGGCTCCACAACCTATTCCTGCATATAGAAAAGTGGGGGAAAAGGTTGTAGAAAGGGGTTTTCCCCAATCAACCTTGAAATTAAATAAAATAAAAGACATAATGCTCTCATGTAGCAGAGGATAGATCTAGAAAATTAAGCATATCATACCTTAATAATGAAAATGATTCTTTATATGTGATCAAATATGTTGATGCAATAGCTTTGACTTAAACATAAAAACCCAAAATGAATCATGAAAAGAAAAAAACCTTATGAAATAGATATTGCAATTCATTAGAATGGTGAATTGGGAAGAAAGAAGAGAAGACTTGAATGATGATGGATGTAGATCTCCTTCCTTGATAGAAATATCTTTTTCTTAGCCTCCAATGGGGGAAATAAGCTAGATATATTGAATAAAACACCTTGATTTCTTAAAAGAATGCTTGAAGGCTTGAAACTTGAAGGGTCTTGAATGCTTGATTTCAATTTCTTGCACTTTGACAATGATGGATGCACTTTATGAAATATTTATCATGAAAGCTATAATAGATGTTAACAATAGATAATGGATGACAAAATGAGGAGAGATAGGGGGTTTATAAACATATCACATTATCTCAGGGAGTTAAAATTAAGGAGGTCAACCATGAGACTAGATTTTACCCCATATCTCTACCATAGAAGCTCAGGGTAAATTTGGCTCAAACTCCAAGGGGAAAAGTCACCAATGGAAACCTATACCTAGGTAAATGAGCCCAAGTTTAAACTAGGTACTAGAGGAATAAGGTATCTATGAGATTTAGAATTATATCTTAATTCCATGGTCAGGGAAGATCATAAAGGTCAAGAATAGGGCTATAGGGCCTAGGTGATGAAATTAATTATGAGATTGAAAAAAAGGAGAGACGTACCTAGAAACATGGGAAAGACTCAAGTTTAAGTAATATGAAAAGGAATGGATGACCCATATTTGAAATTAGGTATCTATTAAGTGCTATGTGATGTCCTACCATAAAAAACACACTAAAGTAGGCACAAGATGGTCCCTAAATTGAACAAAATTTAGGTGTTTAAAATTTAGCACTATACATTTACCCTCCACTTTTGTGGGATTATGAGGCAAGCTCATGGTCACAATAAAGGAAGAAAGAGAGACAAGATAATAGAGAAATTGCAAATACATAAGATATCACAAATTTTAAAGACGTAAGCCCCTAAATAAAGGATCTCAACTTGAACATTTATGCACAAGGGTACAAAAAAAAAGAAAAAAAAAAGACAAGGAACACAAACTCACAAGAGGGGTTATTACTAACACTCCAAATCAACTAGCGAAAGGGATCTTGATAAAAAATATCCCCCTCACTAATATCATGTATGGAAATAAATTACAAGAGAATAAGTGACCATATAGAAATGGAAAAAGAATCACCAAAGATGATACAAAACTTCATGATCTAACCCACTAGCATAGCTATGAGAACATGAAAAGAGAAGAGAGAGACACCATGAATCCAACAGGATAACAAGCTATGTATGTTAGGTGATCCATGGGAGAAGGGAAAGAAGAGAAGATTAGAGAGATAGAAATTTGCGTTATTCTAGTTCTAAACATCATAGAGAAGGAAGGGAAATTGATGATCTAGCAAGATGTGTCACACTACTCAATTCTACCATGACAATTTGTGCACAAGAGTGGATTTTTAAAGTTATTGCACACAAGGATGGCTTAAGAATTTATTGCGTATAAGGGCAGCTTAAGAAGTTATTGTGCATAGGGGTGGATTAAAAAAATTTTCACACATAGGCAACTTAGGGATTAGTATTATGGAAAGCATAATCTCCATGTGTATCCATTAAAATGACCAGGCCTAAAAAAACATTGTCTCCTTAGGGATCAATAAAAAGGGTGCATAATATATAAGGGAGGCCGCATGTATGCCCCTTACTTATGATGAAAATATAGGTGGAATCATAAGGAAAGAGAACAAGGATATCTACCTCAACAAAAATAATATATCCTTAAAAGAACAATGTATTCCATGAAGTTAGAAAAGAGAGAAAAACCTTGTTAGCTAAGAAAATAAATAATCATGAAATGATATTTTGCATGTGGGAAGAGAACCTTGGAAGGAAGAGATCTTGGATGCAAGAATTCTACCTTCAAGAGGATTTATTGAAAAAAGACATTATATTCAAGATAAAGAGGGAAAGTGAATAATAATGTGCCCTTTTATCCCCCTATTAATATGTGAAAATGGATTCTTGATGAAGGATGACATACTTTAAGACCCAAAGTAAGAGAATTTGTTTATGAAGAACATAATTTTTCAAATAAATAAGAGGTTGCAATCAATGATACACACCTATTCTTAGAATTATTGATTTTTTGTTGGCATTAGTTGTCATTGATGTCAAAACACTCAAAATGACATCCTCTCAGTATTGGTTGGCTGTGAGTTATGCAATAGAAGTTTTGGTTATGGAAAATTTTGATAGTGTATAGAGGGTGTACTTGGTTATACTCATGGCTTATATGTTATGGTACACTTATATTATTTTGGTGATCATTATTGTATAAAGTTTCTTGTTGGTTCCTAGTGATTGTTATGCCTACAATGTTTTTCCTGTTATTTCTGACATCTAGACAATGGTTTTGTTCATCAATTGGTTTTAGTATTATATTACAAACATGTTCTATCCCATTTCACCTATTGGTTGGTTCATATATATTTTTAATCAAGGCATGGTCTTGGGTGTGGCATTCCAAAAATATCAGTAAATGTATCATGCATTGTAAAAATATTAAGTGCAACATATATTTGGTCTTGGTATAGCATGTTTTAATGTTTCCTTATGTGTGTCCTAGATTTGTGACTTGTGGTAATGCATTAAGTGTAATTATAATATATTTTTAAATTGGAGCCATCACACATGTTTGGGGTGGCTAACATATGCTTGGTTACATATCCATATAAATAAAGAAGAACCATTTTTCTTATCTGATGGATGGATAGTATGTAATGGTTTTGTGAAACCAGTGCAAGCTACAATAGGAGATATAGTGAGAATATGTTGGAGTATTGCATGTGAGAAAAATATTGTGAGGAAAATTGTTGAAGATCAAGAAGTGTCTTGAATACTAAGTTATAGTGGATCAGATAGTAACACACAAAGATAAAACCAACATATAGATCTACTGATGGTAACACTAACAAAGCTTAATTGTTGAACTATTTCAGATATAGTTAGATGCAACTATATTAATTCACTACTTTTCAATAATATGTATATTGGTAGTTAGCTATATTCATATCTAAGGGTAGTTATCCCAAATGAAAATGAGCCAACTGATTATGAGCCAACCGACAATGAGCCTTTATAAAAATCACCTTAACTGGTGTCACCTTAACCAATGCTTATTTCTATGAGAATTAGTCTCTCCATGGTTTTTCCTAGTTTGGGTTTCCACATAAATCTTGGTGTTATTTGTGTTGGTGTTTCTATGCTTTCATGTTTATATCTTCTATGAATATTTGATGTGGATAATCGATAGATCATAAGTTAATATTATTGTTATTCATGAGTTTACTGGCAAAGTAGAAGTTTTATAAAGTATGTGGGAATAATTGATTCACCCACCTCTCACTTATTCATCCTATTCAATGGTTGGTATCAGATCTTGGTCCCTTGCAGATAGAGATTAACCACTTGAGATAGATATTGGATGTCTAAATAGATGGAAGGAGGATACTACACTTAAGAAAATTGGAAAATCATGATGATTGACATTGAGGGTATTGAATCAAAGAATGAAGAGATAAAAGAGAATTTGAAGGAAGCGAATACATGTATCACAAAGTTGAGAGATCAAATCTGGAAATTCCAAGCAAGACATAAAGAAGTCAGTCAAGAATTGAAATAGTCAAAAGACAACGTTTTAGATTTGGAAAAGGAACTAAAGGAATCAAAGGAAAGGGTAGCAAACCTAGAAAATAAGTTGAATGGAGAGGCATTTTTATAAATTTATTAGGGACAAAGTAAGGAATAAAATGAAAATTTATTGGATATCTAGAGCATAAATAGAAGTTGCAATGGAAGAATGGAAAGATTCTAAAGAGAAATTCAAGGAGATTATCAAGAAGAGTTCAAAACAAAATGAGAAGATGGAAATGGAATTATAGAAGATGAGAGCAGAAGAAAGTCTATGTGAAATAAGTACTATTCTAAATTAATTATTAGACATGTAGAAAAGTCACAAAGATAAGGAAGGATTTGGGTTTACTGATGAAATCTCAAATCAGAAGGACAAATAAAAAGAGAAGCTAGTTGAATAAGACACAGAGTTTGAAGTGACAAGCAAGGTTAGAAATTAGAATACATCCATAAGAAGGCCTTTAATAAGACAATGGAATGCTCAAAGGTACTTATCTTTTAATGGTTATTTTAATATTTGCAATAATTTTGGTCATTGTTAAAATAATGTATGTAAAGTAATGACTGAGAGGGGAGGGGTGAATCAATACTTATAAATTTTTTAACTTAATACCTTAACTGGTTAAGCATAAATTTGTTGTTCTTTGTTTACTGACTCCATTGCACTGAAATGAAAATAATGTAAATTATATAATTCAAAACATTAACACCATAACAAATAAACTCATAACACAGTGATTTGGCTACATAGAAATCCTTGGTTAGAGGACAAAACTGTAGTGGGGATGACACTGACATCTTTCAATAAAACTACTATATGAAAGGTTTCTTGGTTAGAGATACAAAGGTTTTCTACTTCTAATATCTTACTCGATTAAGATTATACAAGAATTATTAGGTCTACTTGATTAGAGGATTTTACAATCTCTACACTTAGAGATGTACTCAGTTAAAGGATTTACAATAACAAGATCTGTTAGGATCTACCCAATGTTGAGATTTAACCTTCACAATACCATAGTACTTACACTATGAAATGTTTGTTATACTTTGCATCAAATACAAATGTTAATTTAGACTCTATGTGCTCTGATATGTGTTACCTTAATTTTTATCTCTGTAACACTTCATTGTTCTTCTTTGTTGTAGCTAAATCTTCTTGGTACTACTCTTCTCTGTGTTGTTCACCTCAATAATTAAATAACAACATTAACTCCTTCAATAACGAAATTCACAAAAACATTAACTTGTGAATTAATTCTTAATAAATATGAAGTTTTAACCTCTTAATCCTATGAGTTAGTTGTTAAACCATTATCCTGAACTATTCGATCTTCTTTCTCACTCAATGACCATGTCACTTTTACCTCAATACTTGGTGTTGTTCTTGGAAATACAAAACTCTCATTAACCATTTGATTTGTTCCTTAGATCTTCATCCTAAATTATCTTGATTATTTGATTATATAACCAACTATTATTAATACTTAGAGCAATGTAATTAATGCAGTAACAATACATTAAATGTGTCCTCATCACTTTTTGAATTAAGTGTCTAGCTCGGTTACATATTCCTTCTGACTTGGTTGAGTTATCTCTCAGTGCTTGGTAACTAGAAAATAGGTGTAGTATATCCACTCGGTAACAAAATATGTTTGGTATACTTAGTTCTCACTTCTTTTCTTCACCAACTGCATAATGCTTTATGTCTTGACGGACTACCTCGGTGTGTATTGCCAACTAGTCCTTTATAAGACTTACTCCATTCACTAACTATTTTCTCCACGAATTGTGACTTTGATAAAAATAATGACAAAAAAAATAACTTACATAGGTAACCATCTCCCCCTTTGAAATTAGTGGGGCATTTTTGACAAAAATATTCAAATTCATAAAAATCTATAAGTCCCCCTCAGTAGTTACTCCCTATACACTTTTCATCTCCTATTTTATATTCTCATATATGATTTTTTTTTTGTTTTTCTAAAATCTCATATATCTCCCTATTTCTCTTATACATAATATATTCCCTAAAAATCTCCATAACATATCCCCATTTTTTGACAAAAAATGATGCAACTATAGTCTAATTGTCAAAAAGATATTTATACCTTTGTTGAATACTTGACAATAAAATCTCCCAAGTGTCTTGGAGAGGCTCTAATACCACAATCTACTTGGATATATCTGCTACAATGCCAATAAGATCATCTAGTGTATTTACTGCTAGAAAATTTACTAGCTCTTTGGCCTACTTCATCTATCTTTGCATCGATTGGATGTGGAGTATGAGAAATGCTTGAAGTTCAAGAAATTTCAATCGGATCTTATTCTCTTCCCGCTTCAATGAATCTTGAACTGTCAGTAGTTCTTGTACTTTTCCATAAAATGTATAGAATTATCTAGTCTCTATCGATATAGGCTTTAGGTGTTTTGTCAGCTCTTGCTCAATTTTAGTTTCCTTCTATCTGATATCCTAGGTACAATGTGAAAGAATACAATATTTTTGAAACAATGAAATAATAGAAGTTAAACAATTTTCAGTTTCTTCACATGAATCAGATAGAGTTATTCTATTTTGTCTTGGTGTATCTTCATCATGTATTCTGTCATATCCTTATTAGGTCCTTTTATCTTATTGACCAATTCTCCAACTTGATTCAGTAGATTCTCGGTTTCATCAATTTTGGCCTCGGGAATAATTGTGGAAAATATTTCCTTGACATCTTCAAGTATTGTATCCTTGTTCCTCTTTGCAATCATCTTACACTGAGCTATCTTTAGAGATACTATTTCTAAGTATTTCATTAAGTCAATATGCTTCAGAGTGTAAAGATTGACTTGGAGAATAATTTTTTTCTGATCTCAGTTGATTTAATTCCTCTTCTTTGATATCTTCTTACCTCCCAACATACTTTCACTAGTATAAATTTTTAAATGTGATGCCTTGCCTACATCGGGTGACTCAGTATGAGTTCCAATAATGATCTCTCCAATATTTTCTTCTATCTTATCTTCCTCATGTATCTCTTTCTCTTTCTTCTCATCTTCTTTCTTATTAAGATTTCATTATATCATGAAAATTTATTGTGTTTGTAGGGGCAATGCTTTGTTGTTGAACATTGGTGTCAATTGGTGGTACCAACTCGATTGTATTTCCTTGCTCGATCTTGGTGGTCTGGGTTCTTTCTACCTTTTCTTTATCTTTATCTGTCTCAATGTCCTTGGGTGCTTCCTATGCAGTGCCACTTGCAGTATCTGACTATTTAGTGTAACTAAGAACTTGTGTCAATATCAGCTCATGATTTTTTAGTGGATCTAAATCAACATCCATACACTCGATGTCCTTAACTTGAGTGTTCAAGATATCCTCATCTTTCTGTAAATCTTTTTATGTCATACCCAAAATTTTATGCCCAAAAATGCAACAACTTTTTTTTTGAAAGACTAATTAAAGTCGTAAAGAACACAGTTAAGAAGATAACCAAGCTTGCTAAGCTAAGGCCAAGAATACTTGGTTAGAGGATTAGGTTAACATTAATAAGAACCACAAGTAGGGTTAAGGGGAATCATGACCTGCATGTCAACCTCCATCAACCCAATGTCAATCTACTAAGGTTTAAGTTGTTCAAAGATGCCAGTTAAGTACTTGACCATAACCGCATCATGAGTGAGGGGATGAACCAAAGAAAGGTTATCCAAGTTCATTAATCTACTAAGGTTACCCCTATAGACTAAACATCTAGTCTAACATTAGAACAAATGCTAAAAAGGTTGTCATACAAATTTAATTTCATTTCTTAATAGAGTTTGATGATGTGAAGGAAATACTCCCTATAATATGCTTCCAGGATTAATTAAATACTTAACAATTTTATCATTTACGTACCCATGAATCTATAGAAATATCCCATGCCTCCAATGTTCATAGTTGATTAATGACTATGCACCAAAATTCAAGGATACGTAATATAGTTTTAAGTTACGTTAATCTGTTTATAACTCACTAAGGGAAATGCATTAAAAACTTGAGCCATAATATTACTTTTAAAATGACCATTATACTGGCCACATAAAAATAACATTAACGAGTTGGGTTCTTTCATTAACAATTATCTATTAATATTAGAATTTTCTGAATTGGAAACTTAAAATCTATCCTTAAAATAATTAGTTTATTCATTTAAGCTAAATATATCTCTCCTACCAGGGTAGTGTAATAAAGTTCAACCTTATGATGATTAAATTGAGTGGTTTAAAATACTAATATTTACTATTTCATTAGTCCTTAAAATAATTTAATTTCACATGTCAACTATATAATTATTATATTCTCAAATCAATAATATAGTTCACATTATTAGAAAGTGTTTTATTGATCCTTGTTATAAAAAAATCATAAAATATTAGGTTTAATTAAAATCTATACATTTAATATTCCTTAATAAAACTGCCTTTATATCAAAGTTGATTATCAACTTTTGAAATTAAGATGATAATTGCGCTTATGATGACCCCTAAATAAAATTATTTTAATATTCATCTTAGAGGAAATAATTGGCCTTTTAAATATATTTACGAGAGCGTTATTAAATAACTCAATTAATTAGATTATTAAAATCAATATTAATCCTGAGTAATATTTTATATTAATTGATGCCCCTTTAAAAATCCAATTCCTTTAACTTGTTTAATTTAACATTCCTAAGTTATCTTAAAAGAAACCCATTAAACATTTTAAATTACTCCTACAATAATAAAAAAAGAAATCATTTTAGTAAAAATTCAACCCCCAAAGGGTGATGACATTAATTTATCATTAGTATTCAAACAACACTTTCAACAAGCTTACACCGAAAGACAGTAGAGGGAAAACCGAAGATCAAATTGGCAGATCACCAAAAATGACTAAGTATAGAGAAAATCGATGACACAAGGAAGTGTGTAAACCAAAAATCACAATATAGAGATTTAAAGAGGAACCTAAAATGCAAGTTATAGTGTAGACTGATGAAACAAATTCAATGCAACTGATAGTAAAAACCAAAGGACAGTCAAGCATGACCAAAAGACAGAACCAAAAGTCAGTTGCAGCCCGCAAAAAGTGGATCAGACTTCCATGTCAAATAAAGCAAGGGTATTCTATTTATAGCATATTTAATTGTTTTTAAATCCATTTCTTTAGGGACAAGAAACATTAATGTAAGTGTTTTAATTATTTTAACTGATTTAAAGCGCATAGACTAGGAGATCAAGGTGCAAGTTGTCAACCTAATCTTAGAGTTAACATTGTTTTATCATCAACTCGATGAAATCAATCCATCTCTAAATATATGATGTAATCATTTATTAGAATGTGTGTATAAGAGAGAGGAGAATAGAAAGATCACATCTATGGATTGAATTGAGAGTTTCAAGAACCAGAGTAGAAAAAAAAAGAATTTATTTAGCAAAATCAAGAACAGAGGAAACCAATAATCAGAGGTAATATTAAAACACAGTTAAGGTGATATTATTTTGTATGTGAACTACATAGGATCTGTATCAGCAATAGGAGATTTCACTTAGCAGGTCAAATTTGTAATTTTCTATCATTCTAATAGGTGAAGCAAAGTGTAAGAAGTCCTTTCAAGAAAGGTGGATTTAACAGTTCTATATCAAATCTCTTGACCGAGTGCACACTTAACTATGTTGATAAAAGCTCTTAACAGAGTAGACTTTAACATGTATCCACCGATACTCCTAACAAGGTAGATCATCATAAGTGATCAAAATTATAAGCCTTAACCATCCCCTTCCATTCAACAGATAGTGAAGTTTTGTGGGTGCCATCCCCACTATAGTTTTTACTTCCTAACAAGAGTTTTCTGCGATATCATATCTTGTGTTATGTGTCAATTATGTTCATTAATGTTTCTATGAATGATTCATATGTTTATTAATGTTATGAATCGATATAACTCACACAAAGATAGTGTAGATCAGATGGAATGGATATGCAATTGATTACTAAGGTTAATTGATTAAAGAACATAAAAAGTTTTAGAGGTACTGATTCACCCCTCCCCTCTCAGTACTACTTCTCATTAAACCCAACAATTTTTATCAGAGTTAAGTCTCTTCTTGGAAAATCTTAAAGACTTAAGAGAAAAGATCATACAATGGAGAAGTACAAACTTGATAAGAATATTGAAAATAAAGCTTGAGATACAAATGTTCTATGAACAGTATAAAGAAGCTATAATCAAGATGAGAGAGCTATTGGATGTGAGGAAAGGAATGGAAAATCAAAGTAATGAAAAAGATTATCAAGAAGAAGAGATTCTAGATTTCTTTGAGTCTTCAAGATCAAACGCAAGCAAAACATAAAATACATTAGAAGAAAATATCACAAATCTAAAGGAGATCAATCAACATCTGACAGAGCAAATAAATATGTTGCAAATTGGTCAAGAGACCTAGATGGTTGGAATGATTGATGTGATGAGTTCTGCTAGACAAGCTAAAACAGAAAGAACACTAGCTACTGATGACAGGAGGAAGATTACTGAGAAACTACAAGAAAAGGATTTAGAAATTGAAAGACATGTTGAGCATCACCATGAGCTCACAAATCAAATCATTCTCATGAGTCAAGAAGAAAACACAATGAATGTTGAACTCATTGAAAGAATACAGATTATTGGTGAACTAAGAGAAGAAAATAAAAACCTAAAACATGAGGTTAGAATTCAGCAAAAACATAATGAAGTTATCAGAAAGGCTGAAGAGAGAAATAAAAGAATGGATGAATTTTTAGGACAACGAAGATTCAACAACAACAATGGTCTAGGCTTTACCAAAAATGGAGAATCATCAAATCAATCGAATCCAAAGAATGTTTATGAAAATCTAAAACCAAGAAAGCTTACATGCAAACACTATGGAAAGCAAGGTCACACAACAAATGTGTGCAGAGGCAAAATGAAAGGTATTCCTAAATCTACACCTTCATTCATAGGATTCTGTTATAAATGTAAAAAGAAAGGAAATAAGGCATATGAATGTAAGTCTAAGATAGAAAATCCAAGGAAGGAAACCTACATGGAAAAATACTATCCTAGATGCAAGATGAATGGGCACACAAGTCTTGAATGTTGGAAAAAGAAAAGGTAGGCATGGAAGCTAAAAGGTCAAGACAGTCCATATCAACCAAAGCATATCGGGTATCATTATGTATGGGACTAAAATACTTGGAAAAATTGTACAGGATGTGGAATTTATGGTCACATTTCTACAAACTGTATGAGACTATGGACTAGAAAGTATAGAGGATGGACTAACAATGGAATGCCATGCTTACACTATCATAAAGTTGGTCATCTCAAAAAGGACTACAGAGATTGAATGACAGAGACAAGCACATACGCCAATGGAAACACCATTGAAGATATCCAGAGGGCTAGAGACAAGATGTTGAGAAAAGCTTCAAGAAATGATGAAGCTGGAATGAGCAATACAAATGGTGACACCCCATTCAATGAATCTGGTGACATCACCAACCCCACCTAAGTAGAACAAGTAAGTATGAAACTGCATTAACCCTAAGCTATTACTTTACATCAGTTCCATAATATGATGAAATAATTCCAAATTAGCATAAGATAGATGCATCTGAAGGCATTATATTTTTCCATTAGTATACTTAAAGAAAAACATGATCTACACCATCGATTTACTCCACACTAATAGACAGGGCACACCACTGCCCAACAGCAAGGTTACCCGACAAACACTATTCAATGTTATACAATGAAAACAAAGGTAAAGGAAACCCAACGAGTAATAATAGTGCAACTAGATGGAATAGAAAATAGGGGAACCCAATAGACAAAGGGAACTTGACAAACAGTTCAACAAAGGATTGCTAAAAGAATTCAAATTCAACCCGATGACCAAGAGCCGATAGTCAATTACATCCCGCAAAAAGTGGATCTTACTTTCCACGTCAGATAAATCACTGAAGTTCCAGTTATAGATTCTTGATTTACTTTTAAATCCATTATGTGTGAAGGAATCAATGTTTTTATTATTGTTTTAATTAGTTTTTATTGATTTAAAACATGCAAACTAAAGATCAAGGTCAAGTTGTAAACCTTGGATCTAAGAGTTAACATTATAATGCATGATTCCAATATAGGTCAAATACTTGTATAAATAGGTTCTCAATCTATTGAGAATAGAGTTGTTCAAAAATATAGTAGCCATGGAGAGAAACTAGAGACCAGACAAAAGAATTCATGTAGAAGGATAGAAATAGAATCAAATCAGTTTCAAGAACAGAATAGAGGCTATCGATGAGCAGAGAAAAGGTATTCATCAATCACTTAAGGTGATATTATTATTCTGAGAGATTTAATGGATCTTTAATAAGCAATTGTAGATTATATATAGTCAGGTCAAAATTTGTACTCATTCTAACAAGTGTAGTACACTAATGAAATCCTTTCAAGAAAGTTGAGCTTAACTATCCTATTGTAAATCTCATAACTGAGTGCACACTTAAATCAGTGTTGCTAAATCTCTTAGCATAGTAGATCTTAACAGGTCTCCACCTCAATACTCCTAATAGGGTAGATCATCAGAAGTGTTCAAATTGTAAGCCTTTACCGGCTCCATTCCATTCTGGAGATAGTGAAGTATTGTGGGTGCAATCCCCATTGTAGTTTTTACTTCCTAATAGGATTTTTCTGCGATACCATATCTTGAGTTATCTATTTATCATTTTCATGAATGTTTCTATGAATGTTGCAAACTATTAAATATTATGAATGAACAATACTTGTATAAAGAAAGAACAACAGTAATGGTTGGTAATGTAGTAATGAATGATTACTAATGATGAATAGAGAAAAGTGTTAAAAGTTTTAGAGGTACTAATTCACACCTCCCCTCTCAGTACTACTTCCCATGAATTCCAACAATTGGTATCAGAGCTAAGTCTCTTCTTGAAAACCTTAAATGATTAAGATAAAAGATCATACAATGGAGAAGTACAAACTTGATAAGAATATTGAGAATAAAAAGCTTGAGATACAAATGTTCTATGAATAGTATAAAGAAGCAAGAATCAAGATGAGAGAGTTACTGGATGAGAGGAAAGGTATGGCTGCCTGGAACAATCAAAATGATTATCAAGAAGAAGAGATTCCGGATTTCTTTGAATCTTCAATATCAAATGCAAGTAATACATTAGATACATTAGAAGAGAACATCACAAATCTAAAGGAGATCAATCAAAATCTAACAAAGAAAATAAAGATGTTGCAAATTAGTCAAGAGAGCCAGATGGTAAGAATGATTGATGTGATGAGTTCTGCTAGTCAAGATGAAACTGAAAGAACACTTGCTATTGATTATAGAAGGAAGATCATAGAAAAGCTACAAGAAAAGGAATTAGAAATTCAAAGACATGCTGAGAATCACCATGATCTCACAAATTAGATTATTCTTATGCATCAAGAAGAAAATAGAATAAATGTGGAACTCATTCAGAGAATATAGATTATCGGTGAACTAAGAGAAGAGAATGAGAAACTAAAACATGAGGTTAGAATTCAGCAAAAACATAATGAGATTATTAGAAAGGTTGAAGAGAGAAATAAAAGAATGAATGAATTTCTTGAAGGACAACGAAGAGTCAACAACAACAACGGTATAGCCTTTACCAAAAATGGAGAATCATCCAATCAAGCAAACTCAAAGAATGTCTATGAAAATCCAAGACCAAGAAAGCTAACATGCAAGCACTATGGAAAGAAAGGGCATAGATCATATGTATGTTGAAGTAAAATGAAAGGTATTCCTAAATCTACACCTACATTCATAGGATTCTATTATAAATGTAACAGAAAAGGACATAAGGCTTATGAATGCAAGACTAAGATAGAACAACAAAAGAAGGAAACCTACATGGACAAATATTTTCCTACATGCAAGATGAATGGGAACACATCTGAAGAATGCTGGAAAAAGAAAAGGAAAGCATAGAAGCCTAAAGGTCAAAAGATTCCTTATCAACCAAAGAGAATAGGTAATCAATATACACAGGATTACAATACATGGAAAAACTGTACAACATGTGGTAGATATGGTCACATTACTTCAAAATGCATGAGAGCATGGACCAAAAGGTCTAGAGGCTAGTCAAACCTCAGAATGGCATGCTTGCACTATCATAAAATTGGTCACCTGAAGAAAGATTACAAAGACCAATTGATAGAAACAAGCACATATCCCAATGGAAACACCATTGAAGATATCCGGAGGGCAAGAGATAAAATGTAAATAAAATCTTCAAGAAATGATGAAGCTGGGCCAAGAAATGCAAATGGTGACACCCCATCAAATCGATCTTGTAACATCATTACCCCCACTTAAGTTGAACAAGTAAGTATGGAACTACACTATACCAAGTAATATTTTGCATTAGTTCCATTATTACAATTGATAGATATTCAAAATCTGCATAAATAAAGATAAATATTATGTTACTTGTTCCAATTCTAAGAAAGCAACCCCGTCATTATATACATAGAAAAAATCATCGGTGAACATAATGGATGAGCTATCTACACTTACCAAAAATTGTCGGTCAACACACAAAGTGGCTAAGTTGTCAATATAACCCGACACACGTCAGTAAGAAAGGAAAGTTACAAGTTGTCACTATAGAATACCGATATTCGTCGGTATAAGCAACATTGTTAACAACCTTCCTGAGAAAGTCAACTTCACCATCGATGTTTTGGAAAGTCTTTTCGATAAAACCCATCTTCATGTCCTGATGACATTGAGCATTTATTACAAAGACTTAGGGAAATTTTTTTATAAATAGTCGACGGGACAACTTCATTTTACACCCGCAATTTGAAGAGAAAGCAAAGCAAAAAATAGAGCAATTAAAGAGCATAAAGTAGAGCATCCTTAGATCAATATAAGGACACAACAAATAGATCTTTCACTACTATTACTGATTGAAGTAAGTATCAAAGGAACCAAAAGATCTTTGTCATTATTTTTCAAGAAAGCCCTAAATTTCCAGAATACCCTAAAACTTAAAAAATGATGGCGACCACCTCAAGAACTGCTAAAATCAAGAATGATAAGAGGAATGTGGTTAAGCTAATCAAGAAAACTACATGTGTAGAGCCCAAGTATAAGATCTACCCAGATATTTTATCAAAACCCAATGAAACTGGCACATTTTCAAAAATCCCACCTAGGGTTTTTCTTATAGAAGACATTAGGTCTTACATTCACTACAAGATCACAGAGATAGGTGATTTTGAAATGGATGAAGCTTACAAGAATCTTTGTGATGCCAAAGGGAAAATGAAGGAAGAGAACAAACACTTGGAATTTAAAGGGTTAACTAATGCCCTACATTTCTTGAGGGAATTCAAAATAGACTGGATAAGGTTAGTCTTGAGCAGAATGCATGACAAGAAGCTATGGCTAGACCAACCCAAGAAAATAACCAAGGATGTCCTTCAAACTATCACTAGTTATCTGATAACCAACAAGCCTAGGGTACACAAGTACCCATCCATGAAATAATTTGAAAAACTCACCAATGTAGAAGGAGACAACAAAGGTCTCAAAATGAACACAATTACTGACAAAGAACTAAAATTTGGTGCATGTGTAATTGGGTATAAAAGTTTTCAAGCAAGAATATTGAACAACATATCTACAACATCAGTAAGCACATCTTACAAGATAGTGACAGAAAGAATTCAGATGGATCTGTGTGAGATCCTATTAAAACAACTTGATGAGAACATGCACACAATCAGGTCTACAAAGACCAACACATGTAATTTTGGCTCACTTATCATGTGTATCTTTTTCTATTTTCAAGAATACTTTCCTTCAGTAGGAAAAGTAAAATGGGACACTACTAAACTGGTAACCCAACAAATTAGTGAACTGATTAAGTTACTAGGGGACAATTTTGAATCTGTTATGTTTTTTTACTTCCTTGAGTTCAAGGAAAAGATGGTGGAGAGGAATAGGATTCCTAAACAACTTGTGGAAAACATAAAGATGAAATATGTTTCAAGGTGGACACAGATTTCACCCATATAAAACCAGTTATACCAAGGATAGCTTGGTTAGTACCAATGGATTATGAGATCAATATTGATCAAGCTACAAGTGCAATTGAGGCATTAATAAGTGAGGCTATTGATAGAAAGCAACCAAGGTTTGGAACCTATGAAGAGGCCAAATCAAAGATAAAACAAGGCCTAGAAATAAAAAATAATATAAAAAAGGATAAAATGGTTAATAAACTCAAGAAGATTCTATCGGTAACAGAGGAGGAACAAGAGAAACTAAAGACAATGAATGAACAGGGCACCATTGGTGATGGACAAGAAGAACATAAATCAGATTCTGAGGAGACTGAATTTGATACACCTCCACCTCCACCTCTGGCAAAGAAGCAAAGGACAAGGAGTCAAACTATTGCTACCAATACTACACCCCTTAAGAAAGGTCAAGTAAGGACCTACATAAGGAAGCAGCTAGCTAAGAGAAAAAGGTAGCAAACTGTGAAAAAAACACCTCCAAAGAATAGGAAAAGGTTGGTTAGAACAAAGGTTGACATAGAGGACACTAAATATGATGAGCCTAATGTGGCAAAGAAGAACTATAAGAATCAAACTATTGATGAAGCTGTTGAATCCATTGCTACATCTAGCACCATGTCTGACAAGAAAATCAAACAATGGGATACACTAAACCCTGAGGATTAGAATAAAATACAAGAGGCAGTTATTAAGTCAATGATCAAGTACAAATATGCCCCTGCTGAATTTGTCAATAAAAAACCTAAGGTGCTCTGTAAAAGGGTATACCAACAATGGTCATATGCTCTGCAGACCGAAAGAGAAGCAAGGGAGAGGGTACTAGTAACACTAATGCCTCTTGAATCTAACGTTGAAGAAATAAAAGATATACTCAAGAGGCACTCATGAAAATTTGTAGCCAAGATAAGGGCATACAAAGTGCTAGAAAATAAATTCATAGAACTAGAAAAAATGACTAAAACTAAATGGAGAAAACTTTTGGATCTACTGGAGAGTCAACAAGTGGAGTGAATTAATTAATTCTCACCAACACAGCTCATAGAGAGGAGGAGACAGATAATGCAAGTCCTCATCACATTTCTCTAAAAAATACTGAAAGTGATAATGAGATTATAAACGTAGACACAGTCACAGATGATATCATCCAAGATATCACTAACTATGACTTTGACAAAGATCCACAGAAGAAAGATGATGTCATACTTATCACACTTAAGGATCAAGGATAGAAACAAGAATTGAAGACATCAAATGGTACAATAATTAATGTTGCTGATGAGAAAGTGTAGGACACTTCAGTCAAGGACTCCAAAGAATCAGACCTTGCAGACAAAGTGCAAAAGGATGAGGATGTCAATGCTCAAAAATATCAAATCAACGAGCAGGAGACCACTCTGGATATAGCCCAAGCAATGACTCAAATAAATATGCCTTTCCTAATGAAGGTAATCAATATTTTAGAGGGTAATAATGGTTTTGTAGTAGAAGACACAAGTGCACCCAAGGACAAGGGTGATGCTGAAGTAAAAGATACTATAGAGAATACAAAAGAAACAACTTTAGAGAAGGCTATAACCGATGATTAGAAAGATAAGTCAACTGATCAAAATAAAGAGGAAACACAAAAGGAAGAAGGTGACACACAAACAGAGAAAGGTGAAGAAGCAAAGAAAGATGAGAAGGAGAAGCAAACAAAAAAATCTGCAGAGACACCCATAGTTGAAGGAGAGACATCTTCACAAAACTAACAGGTTCCACCCGAGCATAAAACACAAGAAGCATCTTCAACAAGGCCTTCACAAACCACTTCAGAGAGAAAAAATGAACTAGCTATGGTAATTCATACATATGCATCCCCACAAATCTCAAAGAAGAAGAAAGCAAAGCATACGAATCCAGTAACTCTAGATGAAATCATTGAGATTCCAGTTTGTGATCCAAGGACATTGGATCCAACTACATTGATAAAGTATGCCACGCTCTATGAGAGAAAATCCATTCAAGAGAAACTAAAGAGAGCAGAAAAAGAGGCCAAAGTATTGGAAGTAGCAAGAGGAATAGTTCAACAGATTGTACCTGATGTAGATATTGATCAAAAATCTCCAATGCTTGATCAACTAGTAATACTCATGGATGCAATAAAATATCATAGTATTGATGTTGAGAAGGTTATGGAAGAGAGACTTGAAAAAAAGTATGAGTTCAAGCTAGCTGAGAAGATAAGCCAGGAAGTGGCATTGAAAAAGGTTAAGCTATCTGAATTGGTAAGTACAATTGATCCACTCATATCAGAAGCTATCACCTTAATACATGAATTGTGCACTCTAGATAAAATAACTTAGGAGTATACCGATAAGATAGCACAAATTGATGTTGATCTTAAGTCTATTGCACAAAGTCTCACAAATTTTGAAGAAGCAATTAAATTGCACGATGAGAAAATTAAACAAGCTAGGAAACAGAGACATGACATACAGTTTGTAGACATGAAGTACAGAGATGAGGTAAATGAGCTCCAAGAAAAGCTCTTACTGACACTTACACTCCTACAACAACATGTGACATAGGAAAATACACTAATTTCTACCCTAGAAATGTCTGTACTAGACAACATTTATGATATGCACGTGAGGCTAGAGCTATAACACATGGCACTAGAATAGCTGAAAGAAAAATGGGAGAATATGCAAGAAGATATCAAGACAACCCATTCCAATAGACTTGAGACATTGTAAGTTGCACATTTTTGTCACAATTTTTGACATATTATAAGTTGTACATTTTTTTCATAAGTATCAAAGAAAGGGGGAAATTGATATGTTCACTCACCTCGATTAAAAGGAGGAAACAATATGTATAGTAAAAGAAAAGGGAAAATACAAGGATAAAATAATATGTACATACAAAGCAAAGAAAAGAGAATGTATAGTATACATGTACATATACTTATACTATACTGATGCATATAGTTAGGGGGAGTCATATGATGACAAGGATATAAATAAGGTGTACATACTAAACACTTTAGTATTATGCACATATTAGTTTTTGATACTAATGTCAAAGGGGAAGATTGAAGGCATTATATTTTTCCATTAGTATACTTAAAGAAACACATGATCTATGCCATTGGTTTGCTCCACACCAACAGACAGGGCACAACACTACCTGATGGCAAGGTTACCTGACAAACACTATTTAATGCTATCTAATGACAAAAAAGGTAAAGGAAACCTGATGAGTAACAAAAGTGCAACCAAATGGAACAAAAAAAAGAGGAACCCAACAAACAAATGGAACCCAATGAATAGTTCAACAAAGGATCGCCAACAGACTTCAAGTTCAACCCAACGACCAAGAATTGATAGTCAATTACATCCAGCAAAAAGTGGATTTGACTTTCCATGTCTAATAAATCACTAAAGTTTCAGTTATAGCTTCTTGATTTACTTTTAAATCCATTATGTGTGGAGGAAGCAATGTATTTATTATTGTTTTAATTAGTTTTTACTGATTTAAAACATGCAAACTAAAGATCAAGGTCAAGTTGTAAACCTTGGATCTAAGAGTTAACATTGTAATGTGCGATTCCAAGATAGGTCAAATACTTGTATAAATAGGTGCTCAATCTATTGAGAACAGAGTTGTTCGAAAAGATAGTAGACATGGAGAGAAACTAGAGACCAAACAAGAGAATTCATGTAGAAGGACATAAATAGAATCAAATTAGTTTCAAGAATAGAACAAAGGCTACCGACAAGCAGAGAAAAGGTATTCATCAATCACTTAAGGTGATATTATTATTTTGAGAGCTTTAATGGATATGTAATCAATAATTATAGATTGCATATAGTCAGGTCAACATTTTTACTCATTCTAACAAGTGTAGCACACTAATGAAATCCTTTCAAGAAAGGTGGGCTTAACCGTCCTATTGTAAATCTCATAACTGAGTGCATACTTAAATTAGTGTTTTTAAATCTCTTAACAGAGTAGATCTTAACAAGTCTCCACCTCAATACTCCTAATAGGGTAGATCATTATAAGTGATCAAATTGTAAGCCTTAATCATCTCCCTTCCATTCTGCAGATAGTGAAGTTTTGTGGGTGCAATCCCCACAGCATTTTTTACTTCCTAACAGGAGTTTTTTGCGATACCATATCTTGAGTTATCTGTTTATCATTTTCATGAATGTTTCTATGAATGTTGTAGACTATTAAAGATTATGAGTGAACAATACATGCATAAAGAAAGAACAACAGTAATGGTCGGTAATGCAATAATCAATGATTACTAATGATGAATAGAGAAAGCTGTTAAAAGTTTTAGAGGTACTAATTCACCCCTCCCCTCTTAGTACTACTTCCCATTAATTCCAACAACATCATGGTTATACTTGTTGAAAAAATGTGAAAACTGTCTTCGGGCATATATACCGAAACCCGTCAGTATACACTTAAAGGAAAGACTACCTATATTTACCGAGAGATGTTGGTTACAAACAAAAGTTGTTAGTATTAAATGAGATGTGTCGGTAAGCAAGGACATGAAAAAGTTGTTTGTGTTACCAAAATCTATCAGTAAAGGCTAAGTCAACTTTGATTGCTCAGAAATGTTATAAGCATGACCGATGGTAATAAATTCTTCACTGACGATTATTCTTCAAACACCGATGAGTTGGTGAGCATTTATTACATGTGTTTTAGGGAAACAACTATAAATAGGGTATTATAGTGACTCATTTCTCATGACACCAAAACTAGAGTGAGAAAAGGTGATGTTGAGCAGAAAGAAACCAAGTTGTAGAGTGATCACAAATTGACCACCAAGCACTCCAAAATAGTTCAGAGATCTGTGCAAACACAACAGTAAGTTCTATAGACTGATAACTCCATCCTTTACACATTTACATAAAAGCCCTAATTTCTGAAAATTGCATCAACATCATGATCTGTAAAAGCTAAGGAGGCTAAGAAGGATGAATTTGAACTCATCAAAAACAATGCATGTGAGGAACCCAAATATAAGATTTATCCAAAGGTTTCCTCACAACCCAATGATGCTGGTGCATTCTCACACATACCAGCTAGGGTTTTGCTAGTTGAGGACGTTTGATCCTTCATACACTACAAGATTGTAGAGATTGGAATGTTAGAGATGGAAGAAGCTTACCAGAAGATTTGTAATGAATACAAAACACTTAAGGATGAACACAAACACATTGAGGTAAAAGGGCTTATCAATGCCCTAAAGTTTCCAAAGGTCTTCAAAACCGATTGTATTTGGTTAGTGCTAAGAAGAAGGAACAATAACAAGTTATGGTTGGATGAATCGAAGGAAATACTATAGACATCATCCATGT
This sequence comes from Thuja plicata, assembly GCA_018584345.1. Classification (NCBI taxonomy): domain Eukaryota; kingdom Viridiplantae; phylum Streptophyta; class Pinopsida; order Cupressales; family Cupressaceae; genus Thuja; species Thuja plicata. The sequence goes on along the minus strand of MU227713.1, from coordinate 2,507,537 downwards.
GGTCACCAGTTACCCTGTAACCGATAAAGTAAAGGCACTCAAGCATCCACCGAAGGCAGAGACTGAAAAGATGACTGGGGCAAAATGGGATAGGCGTGGACTAAAAGTGACAACCATAGTCGATGATGAAATTAAGTTTGGTGCATGTGTATTGGGTTACAAATTCTTCTAGGCTAGCAGATTAAACAATATTTCATCAGGTGTTGTGGATACAACTTAGAAAATTGTGAAGAAAGGTACATAGTTAGAATTGTCCGAGCTACTCCTGAATCAGTTCAAGGAAAATCTCAAGACAATCAGGAATGCAAAGTCAAACACCTATAAGTTTGGCTCATTAATCATGTGCATTTTCTTTTATTTTCAAGAAAAGTTCCCATCAGTTGGAGATGTAAAATGGGATAGCACCAAACCGATAACCATGTAATTCAATAAGCACATAGATGCTCTAGGAGATAATTTTGAAACTTTCATGGATGAATACTTTAATGTATTCAAAGACTGAATGCAAAAGAGGGTAAGAATCCCCAAGCAACTCATCGAGAAATTTAAGGATGAGATATGCTTCATGGTCGACATAGATCATACTTACATCAAACCTATAGTAGCAAGAACAACATGGTTGCAACCACTAGAATATGAGATCAACATTGATCTTGCAACAAAGGCAATTGATGCCTTAATCAATGAGCCACTAGACAAAAAGAAACCAAGGTTTGGAACATATGAGGAGGCCAAGACAAGAATTAAATCAGGCCTAGTAGTCAAAAAGATAGTGAAAAAGAAGGACAAAATGGTAAAGAATCTCAAGAAGATTCTATTTGCAGAAGAGGAAGAAGCTAAGCAAGATGAAGAGATAAAACAAGAGGAGGAAACCAAAGAACAGGTGTCTGTCGGTAAAGATGATGAAAAGACTGACTTAGAGGAAATAGAGTCAAAATCACCACATCCTTCACCATCAAAGAGACCAAGAACTACAGCTTCTTCAAGGACCAAAAGCCAAACGTCCAGAGAATATACTCCTTCACCTCTTAAGAAAGGAAAAGTCATGACATATAAGAGAAAATCACCTGCATCGAAGAGAGGACAAAATAAGAAGGGTAGAAAATTCATCAAAACCTAAGAGGATATAGAGGATACCGAGTGAGATGAAGCCTTAGAGGCAGAAAGTGTCAAGGTAAAGTAACCTGACACCATTGATGACATTTTTGTTTACATTGCAAACTCTAGATCTATTACTGATCCACATATTAGAAAATGGGGGAAAAGAAATCAAGAAGATTAGAATAAGATTAATGAAGCCATAATAGCTAAGATGTATAACTTAAAATATGTACCCATGCAATTTGAAGGAAGTTATGTACCACAGGAACTCTTGGATAGATTATCTAGCCGTTGGACATTTTCTTTGGCAAATGAGAAAGAAATCAGAGAGAGAGTACTTGTCTCTCTAATGCCACCTAAATCAACAAAGGTAGAGATAAATGAAATGATGGAGAAACATAAGAAATAACTCTCACCAAAGCTAAGGGCATACAAATTTCTTGAAGGCAAGTTGATTGTACTCAAAAAGGACAGTCACAATAAATGGTGCAAGATCAATAATAGGCCAGTTGAGAAAGATAGTCCCGACAAAGACTTTCAACTACAAGATGTTGATAAGGAAAACAAAGATGATACATCCATTGAGCTGGATAAAGAGGAAGATGATACAACATGGAATAATAATGTACATATAGTAGATCAAATATGGGATGATACAAAAAATGACAATGTTGTAGACACCAATATCATCGACATTACCAATGACCTAGGAAAGGAATTCAATAAGGATGAAGATGTCACTATTGTAAAAGATACAACTGACAAATAGGACACAAAAATGGATGGAGTATAGGTGAATATTCAAGCCAAACTACCAATATTGATACAAGCTATCAATATCATGCAAGAATAATGTAAATCACCTGACAAGGAAACTCCAAAGGATACAGGAGAAGAAGAAAATAAAGATAACACCGATGATCAACAAAACATCATAGATACTCAGAATGTAACTGACACTAGCAAGGTTACAGAAGGAGATAAGGACAAAGATGTGGATACTCAAGAGAAGAATGAGAACACCGAGGCAGATGATACAAAGGACTCAAATGAAGGAGATAAACAAAAAGATGAAACTCTTGAGAAAATAGACAAACATGCTACAGATGATGCTAAGGTGAATGTAGAGACATCTACAGACACTCAATGAGTTGAAACTAATGCAAAGCAGCAGAAAGAAGCACAATAGGTCATATCATCAACTACAACAGAAAAGGTTGAGAAATTAGCAATGGTGCTACACTCCAATAAGTCACAAAAGAAGAAGAAGACAAAGAAGAACAAGTTGGAGGTTACACTTGATGAAATCATTGAAATACCAAAGTGTTACCACACTATACTTGACAAGGATGCACTAAAAGAATATGGAGAGATATGCCAAAGGAAGGAATTACAAGAAAAGTTGAAGAAACAACATAAAGAATCAATGGTACTAGAGACAACATGGGAAATTCTACACCAAATTGTACCCGATGTTGATATTGATCAAAGCAAGCCCATTATTGATCAACTAGCTATCCTCACCAACACCATCACAACTCAAAATGTTGATGCTGAGAAAGAAATTGAGGAGAGAGCAAAAATGAAGTATCGACAAAAGATTCTAGAGAACATCAGCCAAGAAGTGGCCAAAAATAAGGTAAAGCTGTCATAATTCATATTAGAATTAGGTCCCATTATATCTGAATCTATAACCTTAATCCAAAAGCTAAGCACAATTGAAAACATTACTCAAGAAAATAGTGAAAATATAGCAAAGCTAGAGACAGATCTAGAAAATAGTGCTAGTAGCCTAACAACCGATGGATAAAATGCAGTCAAACTGCATTATGAAAAGATCATTGAAGTAAAATGGTTAAGGCAAGAATTGTGGGAAGTAGAGACATGATTCAGAGAAGTAACCGAGCTACAGGATCAACTTATGCCAAATCTCACACTGCTACAATATCATATTAGTTCTGCAAGACAACTGATAGCAACTCCTAAGATGTCTATAGCAGACATCATCTATGATATGCATGCCAAGATAACACTTGAGAAAATGGCTCTAGATAACCTAAAGGAGCAATGGGAGAAATTGATGGTAGACATGAAGTCTTCTCATTCACACATTTTTTATAAGCTCTAAGGTAATTGACCTTTGCCCTTAATATAAAATAAAGGAGGAAATGATACTTGTACAAAATATCATTGAAAATGTTAGGTACACTTAGTAAGAATGGGAAAAAGGTAGATATGTATATGTATATTCATAAAAAGATAGTGATATGAAGATGGAAAATATATCATATGTACAGCTATACCAACATATACATAGGGGAGTCATTAAATTAATAAGGATTATATATGATGTATATACTTAACATTTTGTTAGTATTTTTCACATATTAGTTTTTGATACTAATGTCAAAGGGGGAGATTGATGACATTAATTTGTCGTTAGTATTCAAAAAACACTTTCAGAAAGCTTACACTGAAAGATAGTAAAGGGCAAACCAAAGATCAGATTGGGAAATCACCAAAAATGACTAAGTACAGATAAAACCGATGACATAAGGAAGTGTGTAAACCAAAAATCACAATACAAAGAGTTAAAGAGGAACCCAAAATGAAAGTTATAGTGTAGACTGATGAAACAGATTTAGTGCAACTGACAGTAAAAACCAAAGGATAGTCAAGCATGACCAAAAGATAGAGCCAAAAGTCAGTTGCAGCCCACAAAAAGTGGATATGACTTCCACGTCATATATAGCAAGGGTATTCTATTTATAGGATATTTAATTTTTTTAAAATCCATTTCTTTAGGGACAAGAAAAATTAATGTAAGTTTTTTAATTAGTCTAACTGATTTAAAGCACATAGACTAGGAGATCCAGGTGCAAGTTGTAAACCAAATCTTAGAGTTAACAATGTTTTTATCATCAACTTGATGAAATCAATCCATCTATAAATAGATGATGTAATCATTCATTAGAATGTGTGTGTAAGAGAGAGGAGAATAGAACGAGAACATCTATGGATTGAATTGAGAGTTTCAAGAACCAGAGTAGAGAAAAAAAGAATTTGGTTAGCAGAATCAAGAACAAAGGAAACTGATAATCAGAGGTAATATTCAATCATAATTAAGGTGATATTATTTTGCAAGTGAACTACATAGGATCTATATCAGCAATAGGGTATTTCACTTACCAGGTCAAATTTGTAGTTTTCTATCATTCTAACAAGTGAAGAAAAGCGTAAGAAATCCTTTCAAGAAAGGCGGACATACCAGTCCTATATCAAATCTCTTAATTGGGTGCACACTTAATAGTGTTGCTAAAATATATTAATAGAGTAGACTTTAACAGGTCTCCACCGATACTCCTAATAGGGTAGATCAATAGAAGTGATCAAAATTGTAAGCCTTAACCGGGCCCTTCCATTCTGCAGCTAGTAAAGTTTTGTGGGTGCCATCCCCACCACAGTTTTTACTTCCTAACAAGAGATTTTTGCGATATAATATCTTTTTTTGTGTCAATTATGTTCATGAATGTTTCTATGAATGATTCAAATGTTTATTAATATTATGAATCGATATAAATTACACAAAGATAGTGTAGATCAGATGGAATGGATTTGCAATTGATTACTAAGGTTAATTGATTAAAGAACATAAAAAATTTTAGAGGTACTAATTCACTCCTCCCCAGTCAGTACTAATTCCCATTAAACCCAACAAAGGGAAATGGAATTCCCTCCCAAAACTAAATTTAAAGATCCCATTAAAAAAATTTATTATTTTATAATCAGCTTGCACAACCTTAACCCTAATTCAAAATTAGGGTTAAGGGGCAAGGTCTCTAAACTAAAAATATTGTTTTTATCTACAATCTCTCTCTCTCTCTCTACTATGAAACCCTAGACTTGTTTTTATCCTCTATTAATGGGTTGTTGTAGGTCTAGAAAATGAATGGAGCCATCTTATGCAAGTGCAGGGTTTTATGGAAATGGCGGTCATCTTTATTTTTTTTGTTTTAAGGGGGGGTGGGTGGCTGTGCCGTACGACCACCATGCCAGACCACAGTCCACGGCCACATGGCCATGTCTGTGGCTAGGGTTTCGTGGGCACCACAGGGAGGGCAAGGCCCTCTCCCCTTCCTCCGCC
>MU227713.1:2462757-2488551 GCA_018584345.1 Thuja plicata | reverse complement strand
CAACATGTGTCACCCTACTCATCGTCCAAAATCTCCTCCTCTACTGCAGGTTTCTTTTTCTTAGGCGTAGTCATGACTTCCCATGCCTTTACTTCGCCGCCTGGTAGCTACCTAAAGTCAAGAATACGCAGTGCCTGCATCTTTACGCCTATCCCATCTAGCATCGGTGATGTACAACAAGTGGGAATCTGTTGATGTTAGTCTTTACTGTAAAGACTTTAAACAATACTTTGTTGAATCTGTCTATATCAATATCTACTCTTGTACTTGTGAAATCTCAGTCATAACTCTTCTCACCTATAGTACCTGAATCTATTTCTCATTACCGATATTGAAACAAAACTATTTCAGATATCAGCTGACCGACCTGTGCATATTTTTCTGAAATTTATAATTCTCTGATCAACCTTTGGAAACACCGCAAATCGAGCAAAATACCTCACCTTTGCAAACTGAACAACCTGGGCTCTAGAAATGGTGAACATGATGAACGCACATTGAATGCACCATCAACCCCTTTGACAAATTCTGCTCTATTGGTTCACGCATTCTGTCTTCACTGCTGCTACATTTTCACCTTTGGAAAAATCCCCGCGAGTGAGCGACATATCTTTTTTATTTCTCATCGCATAGTCACCATCCATTTTTACTGCACCTTTTACCTTCTGCGACTGAGCGATGCATTGTCTTTGATCCTTATTTCATGTCAGTCGCACACCTGTGCCACTTTTATATTTTACTCTTTGATCCATGCGAGTAAGCGACACCTCCCTCACTGGCAGCTTGTCGCTAACTCGCGAGCTAACTTTCCATACCACTTGAGCCTCAGCGACTGAGCGACATTCACTTTTTCATTGCAAAATTTATCTAGTTGCTCACTCGCCATCTTAACATTCCAGCTTTCATTTTATGTGCGGGTGAGCGATGCATCCTGTCCTTTGGCTCGTCGCACGCTTGCAAGCCCTTTTATCTTACTTCATACTTGACCGCGAGTGCGTGACATCTTCTATTTAGCTCATCGCATACTCGTGAGCTTTATTCCCTTTATCTTTTTTGATCGGCGAGTATGCGACAGCTATCCTTTTTTCCTTGTCGCACAGTCGCGAGCTATATTCCTTTCATCTGAAAAAATTAGCAAGTAAGCGATGTATTGATCAGTCCTTCAGTCGCTCAGTCGGGTGATCCTGTGTCTTTACCTTTAACTTGAAGCACGTGCCCTTTTCTATTTACAGCGACCTCGCAACATACCCTAATCGCTTAGTCGGAAGCACTTTTTACCTAGGGCACTTTTATCATCAGACTTCACGACCACCGTCAGATCCTTTTATTTCTTCATCGAACGGCCGTCGCATAATCTCCTTAGAAATTCATATACCCTTTAAAATATCAAGAGACTTCATGATTGAGGGAAAACATACCCTAGTCTTGTTATCGCGTAATCCACTTCCTTTATCAAGTGATCACCCGACAACCATTAGTTCTGTGACAAGTGTCATCTTTTCTTTCGTCCACTTTATACATACTTGACATCTGACTCACCACCCTAATCTGGCGACATCCTGACTGAGGGAAATCTCTTAGCATGAAACAGTTAGTCATTGAGTCATGACTGTTATCTCTTAACCACCAATTATCACGAGACCATGCGACTGAAGAAAGAGCTTAACTGTTTGACTGAGCTGATCAAGTGACCATGCGACATGAAGTGAATCGCAAAGTCAGGAGACATTTCTTTGACTTGCCATTTCTTCTCGCGATTACCCGACTGAGGCGGGTCCCATTCATTTTAAAAGGTCATAACATGAAATCAAGCGACAACCCAACTACAAGGAAATCGCTAACTCTTGATGCACTGATGGAATATTCAATTTCTTAACGAGACTACGCGACACAAAGGAAAAGAAAAGTTGGGAGAAGCTTTGGCATATTCAATTTTGGTAAAGCGATCAAGTGACTCAACTTAAAGCACATGTCTTTAGTGACTGAAAAAGGTAACGAAGAAATATAATACATGGCAAAGGGTTTTAAACATGCATCGTTTAACATCTGGTTGCTAGGGTTTTTCAAGGTTTTTGACAATTTGGGCAAGGAATAAACATGAAAACCTGAAAATTTTCAGAGGGAAAGGCAAGGAACCAGACACATCAGCAAAAACACGAAATACAACCAACACACATCACTAGACACATGTCATATCCACTTGGGCATAAACACAAAGAAAATAAATATGAAAATAAAATTTAAGAACTAAATTTCAACAATCAAACATTTATGTTTACAAATTAAATCATGATACAATGAGGTCTTGTCTTTCACTAGACGCAACCTTGGCTTAAACTTAGTTCACATATACCTATGTTTGGTTCCCCGAATTTTAATACCATGGTCTCATACCTGCACACTAAATCCAAATATCAGTAGCCCAAGAAGATAAAATATACTTCATAAAGAAAATAAACAATATTCAAAAACTTAAGGAAACATATTCATATTAAATTTACTGCCTAAGGTCATAAGCAATAATAATTCATTTAAGCATATAACATAAAGTATGATCTACTTTGCATGATAATTCAATTAAATGCCAATTTTCTAATAATCCTCATATCATCAATAATCTATCACATAATCATAATGTTTTTTTAAAAATCAAATGTCTCGAAATAAAAGGTCCAAAATTAGAAACATAATATAGTCCATCAGGTGCATCATAAAGTATCTAGTATCCAACATCCAAAATGATCAATCCATGATATAGAGCATAGAATCCATAAATTCCATAGTGCATCAAAATGAAATGTATCATGTGCTAGGTCTATCATTAGAAAAAAATATGGAAAGCTATGATGGGGTTTGGGGTAAGGCCTCACACTTTTGTAGGGTCCACTTTTTCTAATATATCTTAAATAATTATCTCTCGTTTGTCTATAGTTAGATCAATGGGCTCTACATTGGTAGTGGTTTCCTTTAGTTGATTACTCATGCTTCCTTGTTGACTTGTCTCTGCCTCTCCATGCTTAGTGTTATCAAAGTTGTATATCTTCCTTCGCTTTATTATTGTGTCATTTTCTATAGATTCCATATCTCCATTCATTATCCTAGGGGCTCTTCCCTTGAGAAAGAATTCTTTAGAATATATCTTCAATACTTCTTTGATCTTTGATGGTGCTAGGTAAAGAATAGTGTGAACTAATCACCTTTCTCTCATTGACTTTTTAGCATTCATGGCATACTTCCATCTAGCAACAATTGTAGCATACAACTCCTGTGGTATGTGATTACCAAGTTTAATTTGTGTGACTTTGTAGTTCAGTAGTGTTTCTACCACAAAATCTTCAATTTTCTTCTTATCTTCCACATTTATTTTCTCATACTTAGTATTCCTGAATCCTGGCAAAGCCTCCAGATTTCTTTAATGATTTGAGAAAGTCATCTAGACTCTTTGGTACATTAGAAAAACTTTCAACAAGAACAAACTTATCTTCCTTATCAAATTGTGTGTCGCTTCCCTTTCCAATATTTAGTCTTCTTCTGGTGTGTACAACTTTCCTTCCTCCTCTAGTTCTTGCATATGTTCTACCTTTTGGTTGAACTATCTCGGTTGCAGTCTTCTCTTTTTCTTGTATAAAGGATCTAGTGTTCCTTTTTTTTGTAGTATAACTTGGTGAGGGTACTATTTTCAGTTTCTTGTCAACTACAACAATAGCTTTTGCATTACCAGTTTAATCTTCTCCTAGAGTCTTTTACAAATTGTCAATCATCTTCTCTATTTTCCTTAATGCCATAGGTATAACAATATTTTTCTTTCTTTTCTCTTTTACTTCCTCATAAGTGTCATAGCTCAGAGTTTTAGGATCAATGGGATGTGTCATTAGGGCTTTTATCTATTTTGAGGCTTCATCAATATTAATCTCATAACTCATAGGTTCTATCCATTCTTATCTCATTTCAACTGCCTTTGCTAAACATTCATCAGTTTCAACTTCAAAATAAATGTTGTCTTGATATTTTTTAATTAGTTGTGGTGATATTTTGTACCTTTTGTGCATTCTAGCTTGAAAATTTGTAAAATAAACAACCATTATAGTGTCAAAGTTATCACCTAAACTTTGTATGCACTCATTTATATGGTATATGATAGGTCTGTCTATCTTCCATACTATATTACCAATCAAAGGGAAAGAGTTCTAAAAATAGAAGAATATACAATACCAATATTGAACTAAAATTCAGAGTATTGGTCTTTTCTTTCCAGATACTATTCATGTTGTTATCCAGTTGCTTCATAAAAATCTTGCAAACATCAATTTTCAATCCCTTCTTCACAATTTTATATGCTAGTCCACTACACTACAAGGTACACTGTCCACTCTAGATGATTGAAATACTCAGTATTATAGATTTTTTCATGCATGCCTCAGCTCGGGGTCTTCAAAAGTAGATATCTAGATTCCTTTGCCATCCCAAAGTGCCTCTGTAAACTTGGTAAGTTTACCTCTTTCAATTTGTTTCACAACCTTGGGTCTATCACCAATAGGTAATCTAGTAATGAGATGTAAAACATCTTTTGTAATCTTGATTGGTGCATCCAACTGCATGGTCTTCATGTGTACTTGACTGAGTACCATTCTCACCCATCCAGGTTTAAATACCATTGGTAGGTTCACTATGTGGGTTAGATGATTCGCTTCTAGGTGAGTGTTCTCATCCTTCAATTTCTTGTTTACACATAATTTACTGAATGATGCATCAATTTATTCTGAACAAAAATCTTTAATCTTGCAATGTATCAAAGTACACACATCATCATTCATAATTACTCATGGAGGGATAGATGATAATGCTCCCGCATATCTATTTTCAATGCTATCGCTGGGGGCATCTTGTGCTTAGTAGTAACAGATTCTGTATCCTTAACTAGTGTGGATCTTTGGACTCTCGGTGCCATAAATTCTCAAGATAGGTTAAATACAAACTAAGGCATGCTCGAATAGGTATTAATTCACAAATGTAGCTTGGTAATATAAAGTAGCCAAAAATGCTCTGAAAATACTCTAAAATGATTTAGAAATACCTTCTCGTATCATTTAGTGGATGCCAGAAATGATTTCCTGCAACATGCTCAAATGCTCTTGTAAATAGTAAGTTTAAATAAATTAACAACCACCCTATTTATAGATTCCCCCAATTATGGTTTCCAACGGCTATTAGTTTTTGCAATAAATTCTTTTTCGAGTCTATTTTTGTCTTATTCACTGACTATATAGTGACTTGCTTAACCAAATAAAAAAAAATGACTACACACAATACTTCAAACTCACAACTTATCCAGATGCATCTTAATATGCTAATATGGATCTCAGATATAATACTTTAGAACTCAAATAAGATTTCCAATAGGTTTTTAGTCCCTATATACCTCTCACCAATTAGGTGGAGGTCAGTGCAACCAACTCTGTAGAGATGGTGTAGTTTGTGCTTTTGAATGATGTCCCTTCATCCTGAGTCTTTTTCCTCCATGTCTTGTTCATTTGTTCTCAGATTCCCTTAATAGTAGTAGGAGATTTTACTTCACATTCATTTCCACTCGATACACCACCCCGGTCTCTAAAATTCCTCACAAGGTGTCCTACCTTTTGGAAATAAAAATTGCCATGGCAAGATTTCTCCAAGCTCTTTTGTTTTTCCTTTCATGCATCAAAATTTAGTTTGTGGGAATGTGTCCATACCTCCTACAAGATAAACATGAGATTCTTGTGTTATAGTCCCATGGTATAGAAATACCTACTTGATTGGTTTTAGCATTCTCTTAGTTAGGATTCCAGTTGTCATTCCTTTTCTATATTCTGCACTCTTCATCTTTGTGTCCAAATTTGTTACAATTCTTGCATTATCCATCAAACTTAGATTTCCTTGTATTTTTTACCATATTAGTTCTTCATTCAAATGCTTGATTTCCATACCTATTACATCTAAAACAATAACCATCAAACTTAGGTATACTCGGTGATTTACCTTTCCTTCTCCAACAGACATTAGCAATATGTCCAGGCTTGCCACAATAATTGAAACTTTTCTTCTTTTATCTTGGTGGGGATGCAATACTTTCATCTCTTTGTGCTTTATATGATTCTCCTTTCTATGTGGTGCTATCCTCTTTGTATCCAATGCCTGTTTTGTCTTTTCTTTGTTTTTGATTCTTGAATTGTTGATCCAGAGAGTTCACTGGTTCTTTGTTTGTTTTGATTATTTCATTTTCATCTTTATTAGCTTAAAATGTTTGTTCCATTATTTTAATTTCATCTTTTAGTGCTTGATTCTCAAATTATTTTTTGGTATTGTCTTGGGTTGAACGCAGAAGTTGATCAGCCATGTCATAGTGAACTTGTGTCATTCTCATGATTTCATTATCTTTTTCTATTAGCTTCATCTCAACTTGTCTTTTATCATCTTCTACCATTTTCTTTTCATCTTTAGCAGTCTTTTTTCCTACAATCAAATTGGTCATCATTATCATGCTAGTTTCAAGATCTATCTTCATTAGGTCCAACTGCTCAGTAAGTGTATCATTCTTTGCTAGTAATTCTTTTATAGCCATTTTAGATTCATCAGTAACACTGCCTTCATATGTTGTTTCAAGTGTATCAACTTGTTCTTGTGTAACCTTCAGGTCATGATAAATTCTCAGTCTAACCCTTAGAGATCTTTCAAGTATCTTCTTCAAATAAATGATTAACTCTCTTGCACCTTCTAATTCAGATTGAAGACCATCAAGTCTTTTATATTGCCTAAAAATTTCCATGACTAGGATCTGTAACTCTTAGGCGGTCAAACCCTATAACTCAAGAGTAAAAAATATGATACCAATTGTTGGAATAATGTATGGAAAGTAAGGATTTGGAGGGGAGAGGTGAATCAGTACTTATAAAACTTTTAACTTAATACCTCAAATGATTAAACATAAACTTGTTGTTCTCTATTTACCAAATATATTGCATTGAAATGAAAATAATGTAAAGTATGTAATTCAAAAAATTCAAACCATAACAAATAAACTCCTAACACAATGATTTGATTAAGCAAAAATCCTTGGTTAGTGATGTAGTACTAGTCTTACTCCTTAGACCTCTTCTAGGGTCTCCTAGGTCAATCACTGATCTAATAGGGTTCTTCTACTAACCCTAGGTTCCTTAGGTATCTTATCACAAGATCCTAATTTCCTTCAACTAGTAAACACCAACAAAATAGAAGTCACAACTTTACAATCTGCATACTAGACCCAAATTGGTCTTTCTTGCCCATTTTCTCAATCTAATCCAAATGGATTCCAATCTCCACCAAATTGAAAAGGAAGCATATGAAGATGTCAATAGGACCAATTCCAACCTCTACAAACTCACTTTTCTTCAAGAACACAAACGAGCTCCAAGAACCTTTGCAATTACCTCCAAAATAGGGCTACAAGCAATTAGCCCTATTTAGTCACCTTTTCTGCATTATCTTGGAAAAATGTCTTAACAAGTACCAAATATGTTTAGGATTTAGACACCCTTTTTATAGAAACTATATATTTTCTAGTTTTTAGGCCCCTGAAGTGTCCGTACAGTCCTCCCTACTTTCATGCCTAAAATTCAGGTAATTTTAGGCCTCCTTTACTGTCTGCACAAGAAATGAACTTTCTTGGCCAACAAGATAACTCCTCAAAACTTCTCATCTTGGTTGGGGGTCCTCCTCTGACTCTTCTACCTTCCTAATTCCTTTTATTGAAGCTATGGATGCTTTCAATCCCTCTAGCTAGCTTTGCAACCTCTGATGATCCCTAGCCATGCCACTCTGGCTCGCCTAGGGCATCATCTTAAAAATAGCTTCCACCACTTCCAGGGCCCATCCTAATATGTACACAATGTACATGGAGTCCAATTTCATAATCCAAGAACCTGGGCCAAAGCCACGGTGGAAAAGAAAGTTAAGACTCCATTTGCAAGTAGTGCTCAAAACCAAACCAGTGACTGGACTGAACTTTAAAGATTTTAAACAAACACTTAAAAATATTCAATCTACCAGAATAAAACCACAATAAGTTAAAATACAACCTACATTACACAAAACAACACTTACAAAAGCACTCTCAATCCATTTCACTACCTGATCACCATGAAACACACAAATTCACACTGTTATTTCTTAACAGAGTCCGTACATGAAATTTCTTAAACTTTCCAACCCTTCACAAATCCTGAGGATGGTCTTATATAGATGACCCAAACACTAAATGGTCAGTTTCAGATAGTTACCCAACCAATTTCATTGAAGATGCCAATTTGTATTAACAGTTGTCAATGACAACATTGACAACTTTTGGCAAATTTTGGATTTGATTGTAAAACTTGGGTAAACCCTATCCAAACTTGTCCAATCCACAAAATATGATGAAACAACATCAAAAAGGACCTCTAGTCCCTCTCTTGGCTCATGTTTCCAAAAAATTATAAAATCCCCTAATTGGGCCTAATTGGACCTAAGGGTCACCAAGGAATTAAAAAGACCTATCCTCCTACAAGCACTTCACACACTAGGACTCTTGGTCCCTTTATTCACCTAGTGGTCTAGCTAGAACTAGTACAAGCCAAAACAAGAAAGAGAAAACCCTAGGTTAGATTTCCATAACTAGCCTACCTAGGTGCTCCTGCACCATACTCCCCCAAAAAGAGAAGTCATGTCACTCTTGTTTATAGTAGCTCCTCTGAGATGCCCACCTTCTTGAAATCTATCTCTGCAACCCATGAAGCCTCTGATTCTAGTCTATCCTTCCACTAAATCAAATGCTCCATGTAGAATTTGTGTCTAGTTGTCTTCTTTACCCAAGAGTCCAAGACTATATCTGCCACCATAGGAAACTTTGGAGGTAAGGTAGTAATCTCCACATCAGCACTGACCCCTTGGTTGGTTGGGCTGATATCCTTCAGCTATCCTCTGAACTGTATAAGGTCTTGAACATTGAATATGGGAGAGATGCTCAAATTTGATGGTAAGTCCACCCTATATGCATTAGCTCCATATTTTACTAAGATCTTGCATGGTCCCACCCATTTCATCTGAAGCTTGGTAGGGACACCCTTCTGTAATCTAGATTTGTTTAATTGGACCATCACATAGTCCCCCAATTCAAACTAAACATCCCTCCTTTTCTCATCAACCTTGGCTTTCAACTTGAGTTGACTATCTTGTATTTTCTTCTTGACCTAATCTTGTATCTTTTTCATGGTTGAGGTGACGTCTTCTGCATGACCACTTCTGTACTCCATTCCACAAAGATCCTTGAGCTCTCACACACACCTAGGATGCATACCATAAACCACCTCAAATGGAATCTTTCCCGTCATCTTGTTCTTGTTATCATTGTAAGCATATTCTACTTGAGGAATGACCACATCCCAAGTCTGTCCATATTCCTTAGTTAAGCACCTCAAAATGTTACCTAGCACTCTATTAACCACCTTAGTTTGACCTTCAGTCTAAGGGTGGTAAGTTGAACCAAAAGATAGATTACTACCCAGCCTTGTCCACAAAGTTCTCCAAAAATGACTCATAAATTTTACATCTCTATCAAAGACAATGCTCAAAGGAAGGCCATGAATCCTTACTATTTCTTTGAAAAAAAAATATGCTATGTGGCTAGCATCATTAGTAGTTCTGCATGGAATGAAATGTCCCATTTTACTAAACCTATCAACAACAACATAAATGCTATCATACCCCTGTTTATTTTTGGGTAGCCCCACAATGAAATCCATACTTACACACTCCTATGGTCTATTAGGGATAGGTAGAGGTTGATACAACCCTGCATTATTCTTTCCTCCTTTTGCCTTCATGCAAACAACACATTGCTCTACATACTTGGTGACATCCTTCACCAATTTTGGCCAATGGTAGAACCTTTGGACCAATTACAAGGTCTTGTCCTTCCCAAAATGACCACTTAGAGAGCCATTATGCTTCTCTTGGATGAGGTTCATCCTCATTGACCCCTTGGCTACACACAACTGATTACCTTTAAACAACAAACAATTCTGTAAAGTGTAATCAAAGAAATTTCTATGAAAATGATTCTCAAATTCAACACATACCTTATAGGCCTCACCAAAATCCTCATCTTATTTGTATAGGTCTCTAAAACTCTCAATCCCAATGCTATTCAAGTGGACTTCTTGCACAGCTAACAATCTCCTACTCAAAGCATCTGCCACCTTATTGAGTTGACCCTTCTTGTGTTTGATAGTAAAATTGAATGCCTACAAGTATTCCATCCACTTTAGGTGCCTATTACTTATCTTTTCTTGTGTGTTAATGTAGCTAAGGGCCTGATTATTACCACAAATTCTTTAGGCAATAGATAATGCCTCCATTTTCTCAGAGATTGGACTAGAGCATAGAGCTCTAAGTCATAAGAAGAATATTTCTTCTTGGCCTCATTCAAATTTTCACTAAAAAAGGAAATAGGTCTACCCTCTTGACTTAACACACCCCCTACTACCATTCCACTAGCATCACAATCAATGGTAAATAGCTTATCAAATATTGGCAACTGTAGGACAAGTTGAGTATGCACTTGTCTTTTCAACATTTTAGAAGATTTTTCAGCTTCCAAAGTCCATCTAAACTTATTTTTTACCCCGCCCTTAATAGTATCCATTATTGGAGCACATATCCCACTAAATTTCCTAATAAAATTTCTATAAAATTGGGCAAGGCCATGAAAAATCCTTACCTCAGTGGCTGTGGTTGGTGAAGGCCAGTTCAAGATTGCAGCAACTTTGTCTTTGTCCATCTTCAAAGACCCCTTGGACACCACAAAGCCCAAGAAAACTAGTTCTTGTTTAAATAAATCACACTTCTCAAGGTTAATGGCCAACTTCTCTTCATGCAACCTCTTCAATACTACCTCCACATGTTTGACATGTTCCTCTCTTGTCTTACTAAAAATCAGTATATCATCAAGATATACCACCACAAACTTTCCAGTATAATCCTTGAGAACCTCATTCATGAGCCTCATGAATGTGCTCAGAGCATTAGAGAGGCCAAATGGCATCACAAGCCACTCATATAACCCATCTGTGGTTTTGAATGTCATTTTCCATTCATCACCTTCCTTCACCCTGATTTGGTGATAACCACTTTTCAAATCTAGCTTTGTGAAATACATTGCCCCACCTAGGAAATCCATAAGATCCTCTATCCTTGGGATTGGGAACCTATACCTTATTATAATCCTATTTATAGCCCTTGAGTCTATGCATAATCTCCACTTTCCCCCCTTCTTTGATGCCAAAACAACTGGGACTGCACATGGGCTAATACTCTTCTTGATCAAGCATTGATCCAAGAGTTCTTATACTTTTCTTTCTACCTCCAAGTTCTAATCTAGAGTCAACTTGTATGCTGCTTTATTGGGAAGGGATGCCCCTAGTACAAACTCTATTTGATGACTTATAACCCTCTTAGGTGGTAGGGTTGCAGGAGTACCATCACTCACAATTTCCTTATATTTTTCAAGAAATACTTGCACTTCCTTTGGTAGTGGTTCCTTTACTGGTGTCTCCTCCTCCTTAGGTGTCAATACAATGGCATAACCTTCTCCCTCATCATCTCTAATGTCCCTCACAAACTCCTTCCCACTGCATAACGTAACATTAGGAGTTTTACTCTATGTTTCCTCATCCTCCAATAAAGACTAAATTTTGAATGTCTTTCCTCCTTTGTTAAATGTAATGGAGTTCTCATTCCCATCATATAATTCTCCATTATCAAACTACCAAGGCCTCCCAAGAAGAAAATGACAAGCATCCATTGGTAGGATGTCACAAAGCAATCTGTCATTGTACCCTTCTATTGAGAATTCTACCCATGTTTGTTCATTGACCAAGACACTCTGGCCTTTGTTGAGCCATGTCACTTCATAAGGGTTCACATGGGGTATTTTGGCTAGCTTAAGCTTCACCACTGCCTCCTTTGAAATGATGTTGTCTGTGGATCCAGAATCAACAATCACTTTACATACTTTCCCAAGAATCTTGCATCTAATTCTAAATAGTGCCCTCCTATGTTTGGGATCATCTTTGATTGGTTGCCTTATTAGGACCCTCCTAAACATCTGGTTCTCACCCATTTCTGAGTCTAAATGGTCCACCTTTAGAGTCTTGACACTAGAAGAATCCTCATGTGCATATGCTACTCTTTTGTCATTGGCTGCTATAGAGGGTTTATCAGGACATCTGTAAACTAGATTCCCTAGTTGCCCACAATAATAACACTTAAGTATGGAAAAGTAGGATCCACTCCTACCTCCTCTTCATCTGTTAGAACCCCCATTATTACCCCTGCCTCTGTTATAGCCTCCTCTTGAATTGTTCTTAGTCTGCTGCTTTATCAACTTGTTTTCTCCTTAGGACCTTTGTTCATTGCCCCTTCCTTGGTATCCTCCTCTTTGACCCCTCTATTCTCTTCCTCTGCCTCTATTGTTACTATTGTTCTTGAAACTAGAATCCCCTTTCTTCCTATTCTTCTCTTCCACCTTTAGAGCTAACTGATGACATTTTTGGATGGTAGTAGGTGTCCATAGACTTAACTCCTCTTGGATGTTCCACTTCAACCCACCCAAGTACCTAGCCACTTTGATTGGCTCTTCTTCTTGCAACTTAGACCTTAAACATAGTCATTAGAATTCCTCAGTATATGAGGCCACATCTAGATCTTTCTACTTCAAGTTTTGTCTCTTCCTATGGAGTTGTATTTTGTAGTCTTCTAGAAGATAACTCTCCTTTGATTTTGTTACCATAGCATTCCAATTTTCTATTGGTTGCTTTCCCATGCTTACCCTCTCATCCTGAATGTATTTCCACCAAGTCAAACCTGACCCTCTGAGTCTAGACTTGGCCACTTTAACCCTTTGGGCCTCATTTATCCTTTCACATTCAAAATGATTTTACATTGCTTCAATCTAGTCCATGACTGCCTCAATATCCATCTTTCCTCCAAATAAAGGTGTTCCATCTAGAGCTTTGCCACTTAGTGCCTTTATGGCCTTTAAGAAAGGTTCCTCATTCAACACTAGGTCAGGTTTAGGAATGTAATCTTCTTCCTCCATATTTTTCTTACCCTTACTACTGGATTCTACTTCATATTCTTTCTTCCTAGTAGCATCTACTAGTTCTTCCATCTTTAATCTCATTGCTTCAAAAGTACCCTCAAGGAGTCTATTTTTCTCCTTTTTCTCCTCCATGTCATTGGCTAGTTCTTCATTTGTCACCATCTTTGTAGAACAACAAGATTCCACCTCTGACATAAACCAACTTTCCCAAGTTTCTCAACTTGCTCTGATACCACTCTAATGTAGTACTAGTCTTGCTCCTTAGACCTCTTCTAGGGTCTCTTAGGTCAATCACTAACCTAATAGGGTTCTTCTACTAACCCTAGGCTCCTTGGGTATCTTATCACAAGATCCTAATTTCCTTCAACTAGTAAACACCAACAAAATATAGGTCACAACTTTACAATCCTCATACTAGACCCAAATTGGTCTTTCTTGCCCATTTTCTCAATCTGATCCAAATGGATTCCAATCTGCACAAAATTTAAAAGGAAGCATATGAAGATGTCAATAGGATCAATTCCAACCTCTACAAACTCAATTTTCTTCAATAACACAAACGAGCTCTAAGAACCTTTGCAATTACCCCCAAAATAGGACTAAAAGCAATTAGCCCTATTTGGTCACCTTTTTTGCATTATATTGGAAAATGTCTTAACAAGTGACAAATAGGGTTAGGATCTAGACACCATTTTCAGAGACACTAGAGATTTTCTAGGTTTTAGGCCCTTGAAGTGTCCGTACAGTCCTCCCTACTTTCATGCCTAAAATTCAGGGTTTTAAGCCTCCTTTACTATCTGCACAAGAAATGAACTTTATTGGCCAAAAATATAAATCCTCACAACTTCTCCTCTTGGTTGGGGGTCCTCCTTTGACTCTTCTACCTTCCTACTTCCTCTAATTGAAGCTATGGATGCTTTCAATCCCTCTAGCTATCTCTGCAACCTCTGATGATCTCTTGGCATGCTACTCTGGCTCACCTAGGGAATCATCTTAAAAATAGCTGCCACCACTTCCAGGGCCCATCCTACTATGTACATAATGTACATGGAGTCCAATTTCATAATCCAAGAGCCCGGGCCAAAGCCACGATGGAAAAGAAAGTTAAGACTCCATTTGCAAGTAGTGCTCAAAAGTAGACCAATGACTGGACTGAACTTTAAAGATTTAAAAAAAACACTTAAAACTATTCAATCTACCAAAATAACACCAAAATAAGTTCAAAAACAACCTACATTACATGAAAAAACACTTACAAAAGCACTCTCAATCCATTTCACTACCCGATCACCATGAAACACACAAATTCACACTGTTATCACTTAACATAGCCCGTACATGAAATTTCTTAAACTTTCCAACCCTTCACAAATCCTGAGGATGTTCTTATATAGATGAACCAAACACTAAATGGTTAGTTTCAGATAGTTACCCAACCAATTTCATCGGAGATGCCAATTTGTCTTAAAAGTTGTCAATGTTGTCAATGACAACATTGACAACTTTTGGCAACTTTTGGATTTGATTGCCAAACTTGGGAAAACCCTATCCAAACTTGTCCAATCCACTAAATATGATGAAACAACATCAAAAAGGACCTGTAGTCCCTCTCTTGGCTCATTTTTCCACAAAAAGCTAAAATCCCCTAATTGGGCCTAATTGGACGTAAGGGTCACCAAGGAATTAAAAAGGCCTATCCTCCAACAAGCACTTCACACACTAGGACTCTTGGTCCCTTTATTCACCTAGTGGTCTGGCCAGAACCACTACAAGCCAAAAAAAGAAAGAGAAAACCCTAGGTTATATTTCCATAACTATCTTACCTAGGTACTCCTACACCAGTTAGAGGACAAAACTATGGTGGGGATGAAACTCACAAATTTCACTAAAAATGCAGTATGAAAGGTTTCTCGGTTAGAGATATAAAGGTTTTCTACTTCTAATAGATGACTCAGTTAAGAGCATACAAGAATTATTAGG
This sequence comes from Thuja plicata, assembly GCA_018584345.1. Classification (NCBI taxonomy): domain Eukaryota; kingdom Viridiplantae; phylum Streptophyta; class Pinopsida; order Cupressales; family Cupressaceae; genus Thuja; species Thuja plicata. The sequence continues at coordinate 2,473,418 of MU227713.1, read as the reverse complement.
TCTACTTTATTGGAGTATTTTACAATCTCTACACTTAGATATGTACCTAGTTAAAGGATTTACAATAAAAAGATCTGGTAGGATCTACCTAGTGTTAGAATTTAACCTTAATAATACAATAGTACTTAAAATATGAAATGTCAGTTATACTTTTCATCAAATAAAAATTCTAATTCTGACTCTATGTGCTCTGGTATGTGTTACCTTAATTTTTATCTCTGTAAAACTTCACTATTATGCTCTGTTGTAGCTAAATCTACTCGGTACTGCTCTGCTCTATGCTTTTCACCTCAATAATTCAATAACAACATTAAATCATTCATTAACAAAATTCACATTAAAATTAACCTACGTGAATTCATTCTTAATAAATATGAATTTTTAACCTCTTAATCCTGTGATTTAGTTGGAAAATGATTATCTTGAATTGTTCGATCTTTTTTCTCGCTCGGGACCGTGACACTTTTACCTTGGTACTTGGTGTTGTTATTAGAAATACAAAACTCCCATTAATCATTTGATCTATGCCTTGAATCTTCATCCTAAATTATCTTGATCGTTGAGGCTATGGATTCTATCTATTTTGAGGCTTCATCAATATTCATCTCATATCCCATAGGTTCTATCCATTCTTCTTTCGTTTCAACTGCCTTTGCTAAATATTCATCAATGTCAACTTCAAAACAAATGTTGTCTTGATGTTTTGCAATTAGTTGTGGTGTTATTTTGTACCTTTTGTGCATTCTAGCTTGAAAATTTGTAAAATAAACAACAATTGTAGTGTCAAAGTTATTGCCTAAACTCTGTATGCACTTGTTTATATGGTATATGATAGGTTTGTCTGTCTTCCATACTATATCAACAATCGAGGGGAAAGAGTTCTGAAAATAGAAGAATATACAATATCAATATTGAACTAAACTTCAAAGTATTGGTCTTTTCTTTCTGGATACTATTCATGTTGTCATCCAGTTGCTTTAGCAAAATCTCACAAACATCATTTTCCAGTCCCTTCTTCACAATGTTGTATGCTAAGTCCACTACACTACAAGGTACATTGTCCACTCTAGATGATTGAAATACTTGGTATTATAGAATTTTTCATGCATACCTCAGATTGGGGTCTTCAATAGTAGATATCCGCATGCCTCTGCCATCCCAAAGTGCCTCTGTAGACTCAATAAGTTTACTTCTTTCAATTTGTTTCATGACCTTGGGTCTATCATCAATAGGTAATCTAGTAATTAGATGTAAAACATCTTTTGTAATCTTTATTGGCGCATCGAACCACATGGTATGCATGTGTACTCATCTGAGTACCATTCTCACCCATTCAGGTTTAAATACTGTTAGCATGTTCATTATGTGGGTTAGATGCTTCACTTCTAGGTGAGTCTGTTTGTCCTTCAATTTCTTCTTTACACATAATTTACTAAATGGAGCACCAATTTATTATTAACAAAGATCTTCAATCTTGAAATATATCAAAGTATGCACATCATCATTCATAATTACTCATGGAGGGATAGATTATAATTCTCATGTCATTTCATTTTCTGATGCTATCGTTGGGGGCATCTTGTGCTTAGTAGTAAGAGATTCTGTATCCTTAACTAGTGTGGATCTTTGGATTCTCGGTGCCATAACTTCTTAAGATAGGTTAAATACAAACTAGGGAATGCTCGAATAGATATTAATTCAAAAATGTATCTCGGTAATATAAAGTATCCAAAAATGCTCTCAAAATGATCAAAATAGATTTTTCCATTAGTATACAAAATGAAAATAGTTTTTGAACTTTCGGTAAGCCTACATCGAAACACAAACTTTCAGAGATCACCGAAAGTACAGATATTAGAGATCAACAAAAGAGTTAAGTTCAAGATAAATCCAACAGACAAAGTGAAACCCAGTAGGAGGAAATAGATAGAGGAACCCAATGAGTAGATACAGTGCAAACCGAGAGAACAAGCACAGTGCAAACTGAAAGAAGAAAACAATGCAGCCCAAAAGATAGTCAAACTGATTTCAGAGCAAACTGAACATCAGACACCAAAATTTAGTTACAACCCAAAAAAAGTGGATATGAATTCAATGTCAGATAAAGCATTCATATTCTATTTATAGAGTTTTGTTTTAAAACCTTTACTTAAGGGACAAGAAAAATTAGTGTAATTGTTTTAATCAGTCTAATTGATTGAAAACATGCAGACTAGGAGATTAAGGTATAGTTGTAAACTTGTGATCATAGAGTTAAGTTTGTTTTATGTGAAGCTTAATTAGGTCAATCTATCTTATAAATAGATGTTGTAATCATTCTAAATGTATGAGGAGAGGATGAAAGTATCCAATGAGAACATCTGTGGATCAGATTGAGAGTTTCAAGAACTGGAACAACAAAAGTTGAAATTGGTTATCAAGAACCAAGAACAGAGGCTACCGAGAAATAGAGGTATTATTCAATCACAATAGGTGATACATATATACATGTAATCTTGAATGGATCTGCAATAAAAAATAGTAGATTTCATAACAATCAGGTCAAAGCATAATTTGCTTACATTGTAACAAGTGAAGAAATAGTAAAAATCCTTTCAAGGAAGGTGGATTTAACAATCCTTTGTAAATATCTTAACTGAGTGCACACTAAATAGTGTTGTAAAATATCTTAGCAAATTAGACTTTAATAGGTCTCCACAGACACTCCTAGCATGGTAGATCATTAGAAGTGATAAAATTGTAAGCCTTATCCGACCCCTTCCAATTTGTAGATAGTGAAGATTTTGTGGGTGCCATCCTCACCTTAGTTTTTACCTTCTTACAAAGGTTTTCTATGATATCATTTCATGTGTTATGAGTCATTTAATTTCATGAATTTTTCTTTGAATATTTACATGTTTAATTAAGTTAAAGAATTTATATGTCTTACACAAAGATAAAATAGAAAAAATGGTTGGATGAACAATTGATTACATAAAGGTTAAAGGATAAAAGGAAAAAGTTTTAGAGGTAATGATTCACCCCTCCCCTCTTAGTACATACTTCCCATTATTTCCAAAAATTGGTATCAGAGCTAGAACTCTTATTTAGAAAGCTTAAAGACTTAAGAGAAAATATCAAACAATGGAGAAGTAAAAACTCGACAAAAGTATTGAGAATCAGAAGCTTGAAATTCAGATCTTCTATGAGCAGTATAAAGAAGCCAGAATCAAGATGAGACAATTTTTAGATGAAATAAAAGTGATGGCATATCACTGTAATGAGAGAAATTACCAAGACGAAGAGATACTAGATCTATTTGAGTATTCAGGATCTACTACAAGAAAAGCATCAGATACATCAAAAGAAAGCATCACAAGCTTAAATGAAATCAATCAACATCTGGCTGGACAAGTGAAATCTCTGCAAATTGATCAAGGGACATAGATGGGAAGAATGATTGATGTCATGAAAAATACTAGAAAATTTGAGCAAGAGAGAACACTAGCTATTGATGATAGAAGAAAGATTACATAAAAGCTACAAGAAAAAGAGTCTAAAATACAAAGACTTACAGAACATCAACATGAGATTACTAATCAGATTATTGTTATGATTCAAGAGGCAAACATAATGAATGTTGAACTCACTGAAAGAATAGAAGCTACCAGTGAGCGAAGGGAAGAAAATGAAAAGCTGAAACAAGAACTCAGAAATAAGAAACAACATAATGAAATAATCAAAAGAGCTGAAGAAAGCAATAAAATAATTGATGATTTTCTTGAAGGACAAAGGAGAGCCAACAACATCACTGGACTAGTCTTTACTGAGAATGAAGAAACACCTAATCAAGCTGATCAAAAAAATTTCTATGAAAATCCAAGACCAAGAAAGCTGACATGCAATCACTATGGAAAGCAAGGCCACACATCAAATGTATGTAAGAGAAAAATGAAAGGTATTCCTAAATCTACATCTTCATTCATAGGATTCTATTATAAATGTAACAAGAAAGGACATAAAGAATATGCATGTAATTCTGAGATGAAATAACCAAAGAAGGAAATCTACATGGACAAATACTATCCTACTTGCAAAATGCATGGGTGTACTACTCTTGAATGCTAGAAGAAGAAAAAGAAAGCATGGAAGCCTAAAGGTCAAGAATGTTCCCATCAACCAAAAAGAGTTGGTAACCAGTATGCATGGAATTACAACACTTGGGAAAAATGTACAACATGTGGAAGATTTGGTCACATTGCTGCAAATTTTATGAGACAATGGACAAGAAATCCTAGACGATGGACAAACCAAGAAATGGCATGTTTACACTATTATTAAGTCGGTCATCTCAAGAAGGACTACAGAGACCAAATGACAAAGAACATCATCTTTTCCAATGGAAACACCATTGAAGACATTAGGAAGATGAGAAATACAATGTGGAGGAAAGCTACAAACAATGATGAAGTTGGACAAAGCAATGCAATTGGTGACACCCTGTCTAATGAATCTGGTGACATCACCACCCCCACCTAAGCAGAACAAGTAATTATGGAACTACATTACACCAAGTTATATTTTGCATTAGTTCCAATCATAAATAGTTAAAATGCCAAATTATCATGATTACGGATGCACTATGGTATTACTTGTTAAATTCTGTGAAAAATATTTCTTCAGTTAATACATACCAAAATGCATCAGTATACATTCAAAGCTGAATTGACTGTACTTACCAAGAGTCATGGGTTAACATATAAAAGCTAAAGTTGCTAGTGTAAACCGAGATCCATTGGTAATCAAGCAAGTTGACAAGTTATCTTTGCTATTCACCGAAACCCATTGGTAAAAGTAACAAGTTAAGACGACTGCCCCAAAGCATCACGTGGTCACAAAAAGGGAAGTTAGTGTATCAATTGATGACTCTATCTTCACACACCAAGGCATGGTTGAGCATTAATGACCTGACCTAGGGAAAAATCTATAAATAGATGATGGAGGAGTTTCATTTCTCACATGTGATCTGAGCGAACTGACTAGAGAAAAAACAGGGCTAGAAGTGATAGCATTGAAGAAAAACTCTAACCCATTACAAAGCACTCCAAGAAGATCAATAAAAACTACATAGGTTGAATTAAGTACTAATCATAACTGAGAACTATGTTCATCTTTTATGAAAATCCCTAAATGTGTGAAGCAATGGCCACGACTTCAAGAACTGCTAAGTTGAAGAGCATCAAGAAGGACAAGGTCAATATTGTCAAGAATTCTACTTGTGTGGAAACCCATTACAAGATATGCCTTGAGGTTGCATCTCAACCCCAGAATGTTGGAGCATTCTCATGAATACTAGCTAGGGTTTTGATTGTTAAAGATGTGTGAGCATACATTCACTGCAAGATTGTAGAAATTGGCGACTTGGAGGTTGAAAAAGGTTTTAAGAAGCCATGCAAAGATGATGGAATGGTTAAAGATGAGCATAAGAAAATCAAAGTTAAAGGTCTCACAAATGCCTTATTTTTCCTGAAAGTGTTTAAAATTGAGTGGATTCAGTTAGTATTAAGAAGAATTCAAAATCATAAGCTATGGATGGACAAGCCTAAACCAATAACTCAACCTGTTATCCATGCAGTCACCAGTTACCTAATAAATGAAAAGGTAAAGGCATTAAAACACCCGCCCAAGGCTGAAATTGAAAAGAACACAGGAGCTAAGTGTGATGAAAGAGGACTTAAGGTATCCACTATCATAGATGATGAGCTTAAATTTGGAGCATGTCTTCTAGGATACAAGTTATTTCCAGCTATCAGGAGGAACAACATAGCATTTAGAGCAGTGGACACAACATATAAGATTGTGAAGAAAGGAACTCAACAAGATCTATGAGAACTTCTACTCAAGCAGCTAGAAGAGAACCTAAAGACAATCAAGAATGCAAAATAAAACTCTTGTAAGTTTGGTTCACTTATCATGTGCATTTTATTTTACTTCCAAGAATCCTTCCCATCAATAGGAGATGTAAAATGGGACACAACTAGACTAGTCACCATACAGATCAGTGAGTTTATAACATCACTGGGAGACAATTTTGAGACAATTATGGATGAGTATTTTGATGGATTCAAGGAGAGAATGCAGAAAAGAGTAAGGATCCCCGAGAAATTAATTGAGAAATTCAAGAATGATATATGCTTCATGATAGACACATATTTCACATATATCAAACCTGTTGTACCAAGGACAGGATGGCTACAACCACTTGACTATGAGGTAAAAGTAGATCACACATCCAATGAAATTGATGCATTGATTAATGAGCCTCTAGACAAAACACAACCCAAGTTTGGCACCTATGAAGAAGCCAAAGAAAGAATCAAAACTAACTGGGTTGTGAAGTAAATAGACAGGAAGAAAGATAAAATGGTAAATAAATTGAAGAAAAGGTTGTCGGTTACAGAGGAAGAAACCAAACAGATACAAGAAACTGAGGGATAGTCACCCATGGATGAGATTGAGAAGGAAAGTGACTATGAGTCTATAGAGTCAGATACTCCAGTGTCTACACCAGCTAAGAATCCTAGAACCACAGCTTCCTCAAGGACAACAAGTCAAATAGCTAAGGATGCAAGACCTTCACCACTGAAGAAAGGTCAAGTAAGGACCTACAAGAGGAAAATTGCAACACATAAAATAGGGACAACAAAAAGAAGAAGGCTCATTACAACCAAGGAGGACATTGAAGACACAAAACTTGATGAAGTTGTTGAACAAGAGAAGAGTAAGATCCCTAAAACCATTGATGAGATGTGTGTACTAATGATTAAATCGGGATCAATTACTGAGTCCAAAGTTGGAAGGTGGTTAACTCTGGATCCCTTGGACTAGAACAAGATTGAAGAGGCAATTATCAAAATGATGAGTACATTTAAATATGTACCAGTACAATTTTATTACAAAATGCCCAATGCACTATATGATAGAATATCTGCTAGATGGACCTATGCATTGAAGAATGAGAAAGAGGTAAGGGAAAGAGTCCTTGTTTCTCTTATGCCTCTTGAATAAAAAATGGAAGAAATAAAGGAGATAATGGAAGAAATGTCAAACTCTCATGGCCATATTCTGGACAATGTATAAGTTACACATTTTTTCCAAAATTTTGACAACTTGTAAGTTGTACATCTTTGTCCTTAATATAAAAAAGGGGGAAATTATATGTATATCTATCATAAGGTGAAAAGGTGAAAAGGTGAAAAAGAGAAAAGAAAGTATAAGTATACATGTACATATATACTATAAAGCATACATTTAGGGGGAGTCATATAATGACAAGATATATATATGGTGTACATACTAAACATCCCATTATTCGTACACATATTATTTTTTGATACTAATGTCAAAGGGGGAGATCGAAGAAATTATTTTTCCATTAGTATACAAAAGAAAAAAAAAAATTAAACCTTCGGTAAACCTAAACCAAAACACAGACTTTCAGAGATCACCGAAAGTATAGATATTAGAGATCACTGAAAGAGTTAAGTTCAAGAGAAACCTGACAGACAAAGTGGAACCCAATAGGAGGAAACTGACACAGGAACCCGATGAGAAGATACAGTGCAAGCCAAGAGAACAAGCACAATGCAAACCACAAGAAGAAAATAGTGCAACCCGAAAGGCAGTCAAACTGATTTCAGAGAAAACCAAGCATCAGACACAGAAAGTCAGTTATAGTCAGAAAAAAGTGGATCTCAATTCCACGTCAGATAAAACATTCATATTCTATTTATAGAGTTTTTTTTTGTTTTAAAACTGTTACTTCAAGGACAAGAAACATTATTTAAATTGTTTTAATTAGTCTAATTGATTGAAAACATGGAGACTAAGAGATCAAGGTAAATTTGTAAACCTATGATCATAGAGTTAATTTTTTTTTATGTGAAACTTAATTAGGTCAATCTATCTTATAAATAGATGTTGCAATCATTCTAAATGTATGTGGAGAGGATGAAAGTAGCCATTGAGCACATCTATGGATCAGACAAAGAGTTTCAAGAACCAAAACAATAAAAGTTGAAATTGGTTATCAAGAACCAAGAACATAGGCTACCGAGGAACATAGGTATTATTCAATCACAATAGGTGATACATATATACATGTAATCTTGAATGGATGTGCAATTAGGAATAGTATATTGCATAACAATCCGGTCAAAGAGTAATTTACTTATATTCTAATAAGTGAATAAAAAGTAAAAATCCTTCCAAGGAAGGTGGATTTAACAGTCCTTTGTAAATCTCTTAACCGAGTGCACACTAAATAGTGTTGCAAAATTTGTTAAGAGAGTAGACTTTAATAGGCCTCCACAGATACTCCTATCAGTGTAGATCATTAGAAGTGATCAAATTGTAAGCCTTAACCGACCACTTCCAATATACAGATAGTGAATATTTTTTGAGTGCCATCCCCACCATATTTTTTACCTTCTTCCAGAGGTTTTCTATGATATCATATCATGTGTTATGAGTCATTTACTTTCTTGAATATTTTTATGAATGTTTACATGTTTGATTAAGTTAAAGAATTGATATGTCTTACACAAAGATAGAATAGAACAAATGGTTGGATGAACAATTGATTGTTAGAATGAATTCAAAATAACTAAGAGGGGTGGTGAATTAGTTATCCTAAGGTCTAGATGTGCCCATTTAAACTTTATACCAATTTGAACAACTTAGATCTGCTCGGCAGCAATAACATAAAACAACAACATACATATGCAGTTTACTGTTCATATGTAATCAACTTGTATAAATTAACAGTAAAACACAACATACATAATCACACAGGTTAACACCAGTATTTAACATGGAAACCCAATATGGGAAAAACCACCAATAACATGCTCTCAACTTTTCACTCTTCTGACGTGAGCTTTGTTAGGATCCAACCCTGTTAAAGGTTACAAAACACATTGCTAAATATGACCTAGTTAAAGAATTTAATCACCCTATTAGGAGTGGCCTTTTTAGAGGACTTAGAACATTCCACCTGAATGTCACCTTGATAAAAGGATTTATACAATGACTGTTAGGTCAACCTGGTTAAAGGATTTTGACTGATACAATGGTTAGAAAGTAATCAACAGATATGATTTGATACATAAAACTTACTTTACAAATCTAGATCCAATTCATCTCTAATGATAATTCACTAAGTGGCCTCCATTGTCATTTCAATCTCTAGATCTTCTTTGCAATCTATCAAGCAATCACTTATGCAACTCTATGCTTCTCTGCTCAACCTTCTCTGCTTAGATCATGCCAATCAGTCAATTAACTATACAATACTCTTGCATACTCTACATACTTCATGAATAAATCCTTGAGGTTATCATATACCTCTTCATCTAGGTAAAATAAATCTTTTGCCTCTTAATCAAGATTGTAGATCATAGGTTAGGTAAGATCAAACAGATCTTTCCATCATTACATTTAATTTATTTCTCCAAAGAAATTACTAATTGAATCTTTGATCCATGCATTATTTACAGTTACCTATACATTTACATAGTGTGGATCAATTGAGCTTATCCTTACTTAACTTTACATATCCCAATAAAATCAACTAAGTTGACCAGAGATCTCAAATCTCAACAATTACCAAAATACTACTGCTTGGACAACACTATGTTTCCTCGGTAATTTAATGACCCTCGGTCAACACTAGAAGTTATGATCAACATACACTGGTGCCCGGTCGACACAAAATCACTTGGCACAAACTATTCTCAGTTAACTATTTGTTAGCACTTTTTCTTGTACCTCAACCATAGAATGACAGTATACTGATTATACTTGAATGAAAACACCTTTTGACAAGAAAAAGGCTAATTGCTAAGGACTGGATAATATCCTTCTTCATTTTTGAGTTCCACAAATACTCAGGCAGCTTTTACCTCTTAAGATTGTTGTTTACACAGTATTTGTTGATGTGGACACTGATTAGTTATGTACCTTTATTGGACCAACTTATAAATTATCTTGCAAATGACCAAGCATAACCATAAACAAGATATTACCATACAAATCATAGTTATAAGAATAACAATAACCAGTGATACAAGGATTCTCATCCTTCTTCCTTTTCTTTATAGGAGGGACAACCTAATGGATTCACTCTTCAAGGAATCAATAATATGGACAGTGTCCTGCTGATAGAGGTCCTTAACAAGTTCAGCTTGTATGTTCTTAGTAACAAAGTATTTTAATTGATTTGGTTTTGATATATTGAAACAACTCAGACACAGATAGATAATCAAACCATTTTCTGAACCAGTGCCTATCCTTTGGGCTATAGAGTCAAATACAAGCTAAGATATCATATAAATAAAACACAGTAAACTGCCTTATAGTTCACATACAACTCAGATAAATTGTCTTACAAGTTATCCTGTCACCTCAAATCTATTGTATCAAATCTTTAAACAAAGTAGTATGCTCCTTGAAATTACTTACAACATTTAATTCTTTCCTTGAAAGAAACTTGCAGATAATTAAATGGTTACCTTATAACCAGTATGTTCAGAATACCTTGTAAACTTAACATAAAAGAGCACATACAAAGAAAAAGAGACAGCAAGAGAGAAGAGTAAAATTGCACCGTATATTATTTATAA
>MU227713.1:2433302-2446347 GCA_018584345.1 Thuja plicata | reverse complement strand
TAGCAGCAACTCTCATAGGCACATGATAAGGTAATATATGAGGTGGATGAATACACCCATATACTCTGATTATGGTGAAGTTCTCCTCCAAGAAGAAGTCACCCTAGTTGTGGTTTCCAGGCCAATTATCTTTATAATGGCAGGGCCTAAGCAATTGGATGATTTTCAATGGGACTCTAGTCCTGCTTGTCCCTAAACTTTGCACAATTGGATACACAATCCACTTTTGGAATGCACAATAGTCACATTCCCTGGAAGTATAGTTCCAAACCCTAACCCAGAACTGGATAGGATTTGGTTGTGCCTGATAGAATCTCTGAGGGGATAAATTGTGGGGATCCATGATTGCAAAATTGAAATACAAGAGAAGGTGCATCAGGACTGAATAATGCAAGAATTTTGGCTCCTTCTCCTTAGGGTTCTTTAATTTTTTCTGCGTTGCAACAAAACCCTCGTGCATTTAATTGATTATATGCTGAATATAATCATAACTGGTGCTTGAATGCACCTCTTGCAAGTCTAAAACTATCATTAAGATGCCAGAGCTAATTCTCTCTGCATCTCCATCAATCCCCAACACTCTACATAGGGCATAAGCATTGTATTTGATGTGGAAGTGTAGGTCCTTGTAATAATATGGATAGGGCTCAACCATAGGACCTAAATAATTTTTTAGTTCTTTCAACATATGCTTCTGTAACAAGCCTTTTGCAATTCCGGGCTTAGAACTGTATCTCTCTTTCTGCCTTGTCATGTCAATTCTTTTAGACATGGTGCTGAATAAGCCAAAGGCTTGCATGAATGAGTTTCTATTTAAAATCAACAAGGCAGTGCCATCATCCCTTTTGATGGTCTTTGTGAGGGCATCATAGTGATTTTCTAAGTCAAGAAATAGGTCAACATCTAAGAACACATCAGGAACTAATAACCTAGCCAGACCACATGTCCATGGGTTTGAAATAGGGATGGGCTTATCAAAATTCTAATAGAAGTATGTGAAAAGAGAGTAACCTATTGTTCCTGGGTTCACAGCATCTCAAATTTCTTTGTACTTGTCTAGGAGGACACTAGCATCAGCCTTCTTGCTCTGCGTTGAACCTGGCAGAAGCTGGAGAAACTCATCTGAGTAACTCAGTTTTCCTTTCTGTTCTTCTCCACTACCTCCACTTGTTGAAGCGACGCTCATAGCTCTACTCATCTCTGCAACACCTTGAATTTCTTTCCTCTAACTGATATTGAAACAAATCTAATCTCCAATATCAGTTGTTTGTTCTAAGCACACTCTTCTGCAATTTTAGAAATTTTTGATCACTTCTGGATACACTGCAACTGCTTAAAATATCACTCTTCTCTGAAAACCTAGCAACTTGGCTCTGAAAACTTGAAAGCATAGTGAAAGAGAATGAATGCACTGTCAACTCCTTATAGCCATCATCCAGAGTACATAGCTCATAATTCAGAAACATCAGTTCTGCCATTAATTTTCCATGGCGTGAACTTTGAAAAACCTAGCCGTAGTTGCTAAAGTTGACAGGAAATCAAATTTTCAAATATGAATCCTCGAAGAAATCATAAAATGTTTAAGAGAGCTGACATGTCACCTTCTAATTCATTATCTATCATACATCTCAGCTACCCTTTTTGCACTGTGATCAAAATACGGGCCTGTGATTGGTTGCCGAGCGATTCACTCTGTCACATCAAGAAACTGCCGCTATTTTTTAGCTCTTGTAATCAAGCGACCACGCGACTACATTAAGTCTCTTTGTCATGGGCATTTGTTCTTAACCATAGTTCCATCTCAAGACTTGGTGACAATGTATTTTCTTAACTCTGGATGACCCCAGTGACCATCTGGCTATCACGCGACATAACTAAGATCAAAGTCACGCATAGTTAACCTTAACTCATCTTCCTTTTCGAGACTTTGCGACTAGCTGTTACCATTAACCTTCATAGTTGTCTCCTTGTTGCTAGATGCTTATGTTCTTTTTCAAGACTAAGCGACAACCTTTAGTCGCTCAGTCGGAAGATAGATTCAACTTTTCCTTAACATGTTATATGCGCCCTTTCTTTAGTTACAGCGACAGCGCGACATACCCTAATTGCCAAGTCGGGTGGACTTTTTCCCTGGGGCACTTTTCTTTCTAGACTTCATGACTGCCACTGGATCTTCTAATTCTTTCATCTGATGGCTGTCATTTAATCGCTTAATGATTAGGCATACCCTTAAATTATTTCCAAACACCGCGACAAAGGGCAAAGCACTTTAGTCTCAAAGTCGCTTAATCCTTTTCTTCATTCTGGCGACCTCCCGACAACCCACTTACTTTATGATAGATGTCACTTGACCATTGGTTCACCTTATGCCTAATGGGAAACTGAAGCATTATCCCTATTTTGGCAACATCCCAACTGAGCCATGCTTCAAACTTCAAATGGTTAGTCGCGTAGTCTGAACTGAAATCTCTTAACCGCCATCCTATTCCGAGACCACGCGACTGAAGGAAAACTTAACCATGAACCTTGGCTTGATCTGGTGACAACGCGACATGAAGCAATCATGAAGTCTGAGAACATTTTCTTAACTATGAGAATTCTCTTGCGATCACCCGACTAACAATGGGTCCCATCTTTTATAAAGCTTATAACATGAAGCTTTTGCGACTACCCGACTGAAAGAAATTGCTAAGTCTCAGAATGCTAAAGGAATATTCTGATCCTGAATGAGACTACGTGACACAAGGAAAAAGAAAAGTCGGGAAGAGCTTTGGAATATTCTCTGGGGGTAACGCGATGAGGCGACTTAACTTTAAAACACATGTCTTAAGTGAAATGAAAAAGCAACAGTGAAACATAAGACATGGTCTAGGGCTTAAAATTCATCGTTTAACACTTGGATACTTAGGGTTTTTTAGGGTTTTTGCAATTTTGGCAAGGTTTAGACATGAAAACCTAAAATTTTACAGAGGGCAAGACAAGGAACGAGGAGAACCAGCAAAAACAGGAAATACAACCAACACTATCATCGAAAGATAAACAACACATTACTTTTCCAATGTGCCAACTGATCAAGTACCCTTGTGATTTCCCATAACTCAACCATTCTTCTTGGTCTTCTTGTTAAATATCCTTCATCAATACATAGATATGGTACTCAAGCAGATAGCAATAGTCTCACCAATTATGGTTTGACATCAATGATAAAACAACAATTGTTTCCATTGTAGCTTTCCAACAATCTTTCCAACAATATCCCTCTTTGGCATTGATGGAAACATTAAAAAATAAAACAATAATTTTCCAACAATAGTTACCATACAATCTAAAAAGTCTCCCTATTTTCCTTGATATGAACAAATCTTTATTAATGTCTTTAGCTTCATTCTAATTCTCATCTTGTAAAACTTTTCTCCCTCTGTGTCTGTGATCACACTAAAATATTTCTATTTTTGTTCATCTGTAGACTCCCTCTTTGATGACAATCTCTTTCTTTTCAGCAATCTCTTCCTTTTTCTCAGTAAACTTCTCCCTCTATCTTTCCCAGTATATTTCTCCCTCTTTTATAATAATGCAAAAGACGTTGACATCTTCATCATGTAGATTCTTTTGTTCAAAACTTTATATCATGTTGCTCCTGTCATCTTTCTTATGACTGATCCTCTTTTCTATTCAAGTTTATCTTTCACAACTTTAGGCAACATCCTAAAGTGTGATTGCCTGTGAATCAATCTAAAAAATATTCTGAGTATAAAATTTGATGCAACAGTACCATTCTAAACTAATTATCCTTAGTTAGGGGAATCACCCCTAATTTACCTCGTAGATACTCATGAGCATCCTTGGGTAGTGCCTTTGTAAATATGTCTTCTAACTGTTCTTTAGTATTTACATATTCAGGTCTCACTTCCTTTTTCTGAACTAGCTCCTTCAAGTAATGATACTTGATAGCTACATGTTTTGTCTTAGAGTGCATTACAGGATTCTTAGGAATATTAATGGCACTTGTGTTATCATAATATATGACAACTTGTTCTGTGATCTCTTCTTTCATACCTTTCAGTAGTATCTTCAACCACACAATATTAGAACCATTGATTGATGCTACCACTTACTTAGCTTCAACTCTAGATTATGAGGTGCAATTCTGTTTCTTACTTGTCCATGAAACTAATCTTTTTCCTAGAACAAATGCTCCTCCTATGGTGCTTTTCCTATCATCAACATTTCCAGCCCAATCAGAATCAGTATAAACTCTAAGTTCAAACTTGTCATTTCTTTTGTAGTACAGACCATATTCATCTGTTCCTTTCAAATATCTCAGAATTATTTTTACTGCCATCATATGAGTTTCCTTGGGATTGGTAGAAAATCTCACAATAATACCAATGACCATTGTAATATTAGGTCTAATGTGTACAACATATTGCAGCTTTCCAATCATTGATCTATAAAGGGTTTGATTCACTTCTTTTGTATCATCATTCTTTGTTAACTTCTGTCCAGTAGCCATGGGTGTACTCACTAGTTTTGAATCTTCCATTCCAAAATTTTTGAGTATCTCCTTGACATATTTTGATTGAGTAATAAAGATACCATTCTTCATCTGATATATTTGTAAGCCAACAAAAATTGTTATCTCACCAAACATAGACATTTCAAATTCAGTTTGCATCTCTTTTGCAAATTCTTGGCATAACATATCTTGTCCACTAAATATAATTTCATCAACAAAAATTTCAGCCAATAAAGTACCTTTACATTGCTTTGTCTTAAAATAAAGATTGTTGTTGTCATTGGTTCTTGAAAATCCAATCTTTATCAAGTAATTATGCAATCTCTAATACCATGCTCTTGGTGCTTGCTTCAATCCATATAGTGCTTTGTGTAATCTGCAAACCATATTCCTCTTATTTGGGTCTACAAATCCATCAGCTTGATTAATGTACACTTCTTCTAATATTCCATTTAGGAATGCTGAGTTCACATCCATCTAATAAAATTTAAAACCTCTGTAGGCTGCATATGCAAGTAATTTTCTTACTCCTTCCAATCTTGCAACTAGGGTGAATGTTTCTCCATAATCAATTCCTTCCTCCTGTGCATAACCTTTTCATACCAGTTTAGCTTTGTTTCTTGTTACCTTTCCATGTTCATTAAGCTTATTCCTGAATACCCACTTAGTACCAATTACATTTTTGTCATTCCACCTAGGTACAATTGTCCAAGTCTTATTCTTCTCAATCTGTTCAATTTCTTCATTCATGGCTTGTATCCAGTCTTCATTGTCTAAGGCATCTTTTATTGTTTTAGGCTCAAAATCACATAACAAGCATGTACCATATGTCAAATTGCTTCTTCTCATAACTGTAGAATCCTTCGATCCTATGATTTGATCAAGTTTGTGGTGCCTCCTCACATACTTTGCTAGAGTAGGTTCTCTTTATGCTTCATTTTGATCATTCACATTCCATTTAGGTTGATTCTGTGACTCAGCATCTCCATCAGACAGCTTGTCAATTACCTCCTATTGCCCAACATCCTCATTCTATGACTCAATAGGTGCTAGTTGTTTCTCGGCAACCTCAGTCTTAGTTTTAGGCAATGTATTAGAATCTTCCTCATCCATATAGATAAATGATTTGTAACTCTCAGGCTCCTATGTGCTTACAATTTCATTTCTTTCTGCATACTCATCAATTCTAACATTTGCACTTTCCACAATTTTGTTAGTGTTATAATTAAAACACTTATATGCTTTACTCTTAGTTGAATAACCAACAAATATGCCTTCCTCACCTTTAGCATCAAGTTTTCCATTTCTTTTATCCTTCAGTATGAAGAATTTGCTTCCAAAAACTTTGAAATATTTTACATTAGGTGCATATCCATGCCAAAGCTCATAATGTGTAGCAGTAGTACCTTTCTCTACTTGTACTCTCTTCAGGGAATAGATTGTTGCACTTACAGCTTCTCTCCAATATTTCTCTACAACATTTTTCTCTATCATTAATGTTCTGGCACAGTCCATGATACATTTGTTTCGTCTCTCAACAATACCATTCTTTGGTGGTGTTCTAGGTGCAGACATCTTTCTTTTCATTCATCAATTATTGTAGAACCTATTAAAATCATTAGAAATAAAATCACCTCCTCTGTCAGATCTCAAACATTTCAGACTTTTACCCGTCTCTTTTTCAACTTTTGCCAAGTACCATTTAAATAACTAGAATGTATCATATTTTTCTTTAAGAAACATAACAATCATCATTCTTGAGTAATCATCAACAAATAGAATGAAATATCTATCTCCACAATAACTTTTCTCGCCAATGGGACCACAAAGGTCAGTATGAACTAATTCCAGTATTTCCTCATAAGTACGAGTCTTGATTTTGAAACTAGATTTAGTCATCTTTCCCAATTGACATTGTTTACACATTGCATTTTCAGGTTTCTTTAACTTAGGTATCCCTCTAACCTTTTTCTATTTTCTTATGCTTACCAAGTTATCAAAGCTTACATGACACAACCTTTTATGCCATAACCAAACATCATTATATTGTGCAAACAAGCATGTCTCATCAGCTAAATCCAGATAAAACAAGTTACCTTTTGTTTGCTCACCACTTCCAACTAGTTCTCTAGTAGCATCATAGATCTTTGCCTTCTTGTGATGGAATTCAACTCTGTAACCAGAAGTATTCAGCTATGCAACACTAATAAATTATAATTAAGATCATCAAACCAATATACATTTTCACATCTGATCTTGTCAGTCAAGTTAATTTATCCTTTCCCTTTAACAAGACATGGTGCATGATTACCAAATTTAACATAACCACCATTACACTGATCTAGGGTCTCAAATTTATCTTTATCACCAGTCATGTGATGTGAACAACCACTGTCAATAATCCAATGATCACCTTTACTCATATAAGAAATTAATGCATTTTTCTCATCATCATCAGAAACATATTTCATAGCAACATACACAACTTCTATATCATTTTCATTAGATTTGTCAGAATCATTGTCAAAAGCTTCTTCAACTATATAGCGAGATTTCTTACCTTTGTCTTTGTAATCCTTATACTTTGTGAAGTCTCAGTCATCCTTTCTATCTTTGTACTTTTTGTCCCTTCTTTCATCTTTTTGATTCTTATCAGGACATCTAGCAACAATATGACCAACTTTATTACATGAAAAACAAATGATAAGAAGTTTACCTTTGAATTTTCCTTTTCCTCTAGATAGTCTTCTTGCCATAAGTGCTTCAAGTTCTTCCAGATCATCATCAGTAGTGTCACTGTCATTGTTCACACATTTCTTTCCTTTCTTTGATTTGTTAAGGATCAACTAGGATATGGCTGCAGATTCAATAGCTTGTGGAGTGTAGTTGTCAAAATTTGACATCTCAAATACAATAAGTCTTCCTACCAAACCTTCCAAAGTCAAATTATTATTAGGAGTATATCTTAACTCTTGAATTGCAGAGACTCTAATAGCATATACAGGAAGAAGTGTTCTTAGTATGTTGCTCATAATGGTGTTATCATCAATGGTTCACTTAGCTCCTCTAATAGCATTTACAACTTCTTTTATCCTACCATAATATTGAACTATATTTTCTCCTTCTTGCATTTTCATTTCATCAAACTTACCTCTTAAGCTCTCAAATTTGGCTCTTAGTACATTTGTATTACCTCCATAGATGGTTGCAAGGACATCCCATATTTTCTTTGTAGTTGTACAATTATTTGTCTTAAAACTCATGATAGTTTAGAGATGATGCAATCCCCAGCATTGCTTGATTGTGCTCCTGCTTTTCTCTTAATTGTGCAGCTGTGGTAGTTGCAGTGGGGGCTACATAATCATGTTAAACATAGTGCTTAGCAGCATCACCAATACCATCCAAATGCATTTTCATCAAACTCTTCCATGCAGAGAAGTTATCTTTGTTCAACTTTGGTACCTCCTTTTTATACATCTTGACCTTTTGCTCCAAGTACCTTCAATCTATTCTCAAGAGACCAAAGCTCTGATACCAATTGTTATAATGAATTTAGAATAACTGAGAGGGGGGGTGAATAAGTTATCCTCAGGTCTAGATGTGCCCATTTAAAATTTATACCAATTTGAACAACTTAGATATGCTCGACAATAATAACATAAAACAACAACATACATAAGCAGTTTACTGTTCAGACGTAATTAGCTTGTAGAAACTTAACAGTAAAACACAACATACATAATCACACAAATTAACACTAGTATTTAACATGGAAACCCAATATGGGAAAAACCAACAATAACATGCTATCAACTTTCCACTCTTCTGAAGTGAGCTCTGTTAGGAGCCAACCCTGTAAAAGGTTACAAAACACATTGCTAAATGTGACATGGTTAAAGGATTTAATCACCCTGTCAAGAGTGGCCTTCTTAGAGGACTTAGAACATTCCACCTGAATGTCACCTTGCTAAAGGATTTATACAATGACTGTTAGGTCAACCTAGTTAAAGGATTTTGACTGATACAATAGTTAGAAAGTAATCAGAAGGTGTGATCTGATATATACAACTTACTTTGCAAATCTAGATCCAATTCAGCTCTAGTGCTAATTCACTGAGTGACCTCCATTCTCATTTCAATATCTATATCTTCTTGGAAATCCATCAAGCAATCACTTATGCAACTCTCTGCTTCTCTGCTCAGCCTTCTCTGCTTATATCATGCCAATCCATCAATTAACAAGGCAATCCTCTTGCATAATCTACATACTTCATGAATAACCCCTTGAGGTTATCATATACCTCTTCATCTAGGTAAAATAAATCTTTTGCTGAATCAAGATCTTAGATCTTAGGTTATGTCAGATCCAACAAATCTTTCCATCTTTACATTTCATTTATTTCTCCAAAGCAATTACTAATTGAATCTTTTATCCATGCATTAATTATAGTTATCAATTAATCTTATCCTTACTTAACTTTACATATCCCAATACAATCAACTAAGTCAGCCAGAGATCTCAAATCTTAACAATTACCAAAATATTGTTGCTCAGCTAGCACTGTGTTTCCTCGGCAATTTACTCACACTCAATCGACACTAGAAATTATGCTCGGCATACACTGGTGCTCAGTCGACACAAAATTGCTTAGCACAAACTGATCTCAGTAAACTATTATCGAAAAATAAACAAAACATTACTTTTCCAATTTGCCAACTGATCAAGTACCCTTGTGATTTCCCATAACTCAACCATTCCAATTGGTATTCTTGTTAAATCTCCTTCATCAATTGATAGATATGGTACTCAAGTAGATAGCAATAGTCTCACCAATTAAGGTTTGACATCAGTGACAAAACAACAATTATTTCCACTATAGCTTTCCAACAATCTTTCCAACATTGATTACCTAAAGGTTAAAGAATAAAAGAGATAAGAGTTTTAGAGGTACTGATTCACCCCTCCCCTCTCAGTACACACTTCCCATTATTTCCAACAAACTGGAAGTATGGAAAAGAATGGATAAAAGTATTTTTTTTACTACTTCGGAGTAGTTAGTACAAGGACGAGAAGTTGTCCTTCACTCGTATGCAAAGGCATATGATTTAATTGTTTAGTGATTTTATTTTGAGAGAAAAGAAAATGTTAGAAACAACTATGTATTAACTAAATGATCTGTAAAGAATGATCGCAAATGTGAGAACGTATAACTATCGAGTAATGCAACGAGTCAAAAAGTTCACAAACAAAACAAAACTTCATTGATATATCATTTTCTTAGAATACTGAATGGGATGGGCTAATATAATAAAAATTGACTATTGAAAAAACAAAAATGAGTAAGATTTTAAGCAAAATGGTCATGAACTTGTAAAAATGACTTTGAATTGTATAACAATGACCACATTTTTCACCAAAAATGACCATAAGATATAAAAATGTTGAGATGTACAGAGCTACATATTTGATTTAAATCATGTCTCCAAAGATGGTAGAATACCCCTATCAAAGGGTCAACTATGTAGGTCTCTTAGAAGAACATAATAAAAAAGAAGGTTAAAGGATAGAATATATCTACTTTTGGTGGCATTTTCAAACAAAACAAGGAGATTAGTTCTAAGCTTGAAAATATACAGAATCTGATGGTTAGTGAAAAATGCTCCAAGTTCCTACATGAAGAAGAAAAATAATGGAGGTGGAAATGGAAAGAGGCTGGAAATATTCATTTTTTGTAAGAAAACTCTCATCCTTTTAAATTTTATTATCATCTTTCACACTGGATAAAAATGAGCATTTGAACATAGACTACAATGTGAAGCTAATTTTAGAGATTTACCCCAGTTTTCCAACAGATATCTTGGTAATTTTTAGATCTGAGTCCAATTTTGTTAGGAATACAGAAAGAACTAACCCATCATAGTAATTCCCACACAAAATAACAAAGTCAATAGAAATTATTTTCTGCTGCATATATATACATATGAATACATACAAACACATACACATATACATATATATGCATACATACATATACATACATATGCATACATACACAAACATAGTAGTGTTTGTTGAATATTGAAAGGAAGCTATTTGTAGCAAACAAGACAATGTGCAACAACATTTAATGAGTCAAAGACAAATGGGTATCTAGAACTGTCAATTAATAGAAGTATCCCAATCAATAGGGTCTCATGGAGAAATAGATATTGTAGAAGAAGAGGCTATAATGAATAATGTCATGTACCATAGCTAAAGACAAGAATTAGTCACAAGGGTCAGAAAACATTGAAACAATGCATCAATGAAGTGACCATGCATAAATCCTTGAATAACACGAGTCAAAGAAATGGTTGAAAAGGAAAGAAGAGTGGAAATACATGAATAACATTGGTGTAGGAGCTACAATGTGCCAATAGAGTATAGTATTATCATGGAATGTTTTGACAAGTCCACGAAGAATACATTATCAAGAAGCCTAAGAATAGTAAATTAAATGCAATGACAGAGACCCAACTATGAACAAAAGTAGAGGGAAGGTATTTGCATGAGATTAAGCATGGTAGAGAGTAAAAAATCTAAGATTAATAACATATAATATGGCGAAAGACATTGAAATAAAAATGAAGTGACCGTCAATAAGAGTAATCCATGATATACAGTAAGAAGGAAATAAAAAATAAAACCATATCCCAATGACTCTAAAAGAAAACAAGATGAAAGTGATACGAATCATAAATTTAAAAATCAATAATTTCATGTGTATCAAGATTGTGACTATCATAGCTAAATAAATCAATCAAGAAACATTCATAAAAAATGATTAAAACAATATGAATGAATGGTGTGTTGGTTGTATTTCTTATTTTTGCTGTTTTGCCTTGTTCCTTGTTTTGCCCTATGAAAATTTTCAGGTTTTCATGCCTAAGCCTTGCCAAAACTGCTAAAACCCTGAAAAACCTTATGTATCCAAGTGTTAAACGATGCATTTGAAACCCTTGGTCATGTCTTATGTTTCTTCGTTACCTTTTTCACTCACTTAAGACATGTGCTTTAAGTTAGGTCGCCTAATCGCGTTACCCAGAACGAATATGCCAAATGCTTTCCCGACTTCGCTTTTGCCTTGTGTCACGTAGTATCCTTATGAAATAGAATATTCCTTCAGCTTCTCAAGACTTAGCGATATCTTATTAGTCGGGTAGTCGCAAGAGCCTTATGTTATAAGCTTTAAAAAGAATGGGACCCACTGCTCAGTTGGGTGATTGCAAGAGAAGTCAAAGAGTCAAAGCAATGTTATCAGACTTTGCGATTACTTCATGTCGCATGGTCGCTACATCAGGCCATGACAAACAGTTAAGTTTTTCTTAAGTCGCGTGGTCTCGTGATCAATTGGCCATTAAGAGATAACAGTCCCGATTCCGTGACTAACCGTTTCATGTTAGTGATTTCCTTCAGTCGGGATGTCGCCAAAACAGGGCAATGACTCAGATTTTCAGTATGCATTAAGTGGACAAAAGAACAGATGACATCTGTCACAAGGTAAATGGTTGTCGGGAGGTCGCCAGAAGGAGGAAGTGGATCAAGCGATTAAGAGACTAAGGTATTTTTTCCTTTAGTCGCAAGGTCTCCAGATGACTTAAGGGTATGTTGAAATGTTAAGCGATTACGTGCCAGCCCTTGGATGAGGAAATAAAAGGATCTGATGGTGGTCGCGTAGTCTGGAGAAGAAAGTGCCTCAGGGAAAAGGTCCTCTCAACTTGGTGATTAGGGTATGTCACAAGGTCGCTCTAAACGGAATAAAGGCGCGTGCTATATAATAAGGTCAAGTTAAAGTTTTCTCCCGACTCAGCGAATAAGGTTTTCGTGTGGTCTTAAGAAAGAATATGAGCATCCAGCGACTTAGCGATAAATATGGAGATTAAGGATAAAAGGCTCATCGCCAATTCTGGAGAAGGATGATGAGTTAAAGATAACCCCATGTGACTTAGATTTCCACTTGTGTCGCTTGATCGCCAGATGGACTTGGGTCAGCTAAGGTAAAGAATGTGCATTGTCGCCAGGTCTGGAGATTAAACCATGGTTAAGGAAAAGGGCTCGCGACAAAGATACTTCATGCAGTCGCGTAATCGCATGATTACGAGATCCAAAAAGTGGCGCCAAGTAGTTGACATGACAGAATAAATCACCCGACGGCCAATCAAATACTTGAATTTTGATTACTGTGCACAAAAGGTAACTGAGATGTATGATAGTGAATGAATCAGAAGATGCCATGTCAACTATCTTAAATGACTTATGATTGCGCCAAAGATTCATAATTTGAAATTTGATTTCCTGTCAACTTCCTGCAACTACGGCTAGGTTTTTGAAAGCTCACGACATGGCAACTTAATGGTAGAATTGACGTTTCTGAATTATGAGCTATGTACTCTGAATCAAAATGGCTATAAATAGATGATTGTGCATTCATTCTTGTTCATTATGCTTTCAAGTTTTCAAAGCTAAGTTGCTAGATTTTTGGTAAAGGT
>MU227713.1:2382852-2405206 GCA_018584345.1 Thuja plicata | reverse complement strand
AAATCTATGATTGGAAAGCTTATTTATCTAACTCAATCAAGACCTGACATATCTAATGCAGTTGGCATTGTTGGAAGATTTGCAGCTGAACCCAAGCATAATCACTTAATGGAAATCAAGAAGATATCCAGATATCTTAAGGGAACTATAGACTATGGTTTATGGTATCCTAAATTAGAGAATACACAACTTCATGTGTATATTGATGCAGATTGGGTTGGTTGTATAGATGACAGGAAGAGCACTTCAGGAGGAGCAATATTTCTTGGAGAAAGGTTGGTATCTTGGACAAGCAAGAAGTAAAATTGTATTTCTCAGTCAATGGCAGAGGTAGAATATGTTGCAGCAGTATTGAATTGTACAACAATTGTTTTGATCAAATAGATGGTTAAAGACTTTGGTATTGAGGTTGAATATCATGTTGTTATTCACTGTGACAACACTAGTACTATTAACATGTCTAAGAACCCTGTAATGCATGCAAAGACAAAACACATAGAGATCAAGTATCACTTTCTGAGAGAAAAAGTTGCAGGCAAGGAAGTGACATTGAATTATGTAAGAAAAAAAGATCAGTTAGTAGACATTTTCATGAAGCCTTTAGCAAAGGATACTTTTGAGTATCTAGGGGAGAAGTTGAGAGTCATTCCCTCTCCTAAGTCTGATTAGAAAAAGAAGCAAGTACATCAGTCCTGTGTGACTAATGAATGGTTGACTACTCTACTTCTTGAGTAGTACCTGTGTAGAATGCTTTATGTCACCCTTTTCCATTGATGTCAATGGGGGAGTATGTACTTAAAACAAGGAACACAAACAAAGAGCTAAACAAGGAACACATACAAGGAGCTTATACTCTGGGGGAGTATACACAGTCTAAGTAACTACAGCAGTGTAGATGAATCTTTGATGAGGATATTGAGAAGATTGTAAAATAAAGAAGACACCATGAACAGAAGTTGTTTTTATCATATGTTGCCATCAATGCCAAAGGGGGAGATTGTTGGATATTTTATTCTAAACAGTTGATTGATTGTATGTTTTTCATTGATTAAAACATATAATACACAGTAGTACTTATGTATGTACTTATCAATATGATGACATGAAGACTAGTGTGGATAGATACATGTTTTTGACATGTTTACTATGCTATGTTCATACCCGCAAACCTAGATATGAAGTTTCAGTTAAGATATGTAATTCTATTATTGATGGTTACAGTTCTGGAGGAATAATAGTTTAAGGCTGACATATGTAATGTGTTGATCGAGTTGTGCCTATCTTTAGGATATACATGTGTATATTAATGATGAGTTATGAGTTGTTGATATTAATTCAACATGCCAAACATGTTTCAAGAAGATTGCAAAGTTATGGTTAAATTGATGAAGCCGACTCAGTGAAGTGATGCATCTATTCAGTTATTACTTGCGCAGTTGTAATTATGCTTGTGCACTTAGTAGCTGACAAAGATGTTAAGAAGATTTGTCCTACAGGTCCCATGATCTCATACTTGGTGTATGTACTTATAGAAGTTCATTTGTAATGAGAAGAGTTGTGAAAGCCAGAGATTAGAAAAGTAGAGCAAAGTGTTAAAGCAGCAGAGCTATATTTATCATATGTTGATAATATAGATATTGAAGTTGAAGCTTTCAAAATACAGATAAGATTGTTGTAGTGCTTTACAAGAGGTTAAAGCATTGGTGCACAAAAGGAACTGATCAGACAAGCAGTGTCACAAATGTAGTTCACCTTGTTGATATAGTGTGTATCAAATAACCAGAAGGTTGTAGTCTTCACCACGATAGTGAGTCCTTGGATAGTGAGTCCTCCACCCCTAACAGGGTTATTGTAAAAGACTCCTAACAGGGTCTGACCCTTAACCAGGTCACTATACTACTGCATTGTAATGTACAACTCCTAATAGGTTTGAAAGATTTTTTAACAGGGATTACTATAAATAGTAGAGTTCTTTATGGTACTAATTCCCACTGGGGTTTTTACCATTTGGTTTCCCCATAACCAAATTGATGTGTTAACTATATGTGCATTTACTTTGTATCAATCTTTAATAATAAGTTTAAAGACAAATATCTAAAGTTGTTGATAACTGATTCACCCCCCCCCCTCTCAGTTATCCCTGAAGTATTCTAACAGAGAATTCAATGAAGTAAAGGACTTGGATTCTGCACATGAAATCTGGACAAGACTAGAAGCACTATATATTGGAGACATATTTACAAAGCAAGAAAAGTTACAGAACTGGAAGACAAAGATGGAATCATTAAAGATGAGAGAAGATGAGAACATCAGAGCATATGCACAGAGAATAACTAAGGTGGTGACTTGTATTAGGAACTCTGGAGGAACTTACATTGAAGAAGAAGTAATTGCAAAGATACTGAGATCTTTGACATCTACATACAAAACCAAGGTTCACGCTATAGAGGAGATCGTACCTTTGACACCAAGCTTCACCAGAGAGATGCTAATGGGAAAAATAACTACATTTGAGGCCACAGAATTGGGAGACACTTTACCTAAAGTTGAGTGAGCATTCAAAGAAACTATGCACAAGAACAAGAAGACCTTAGCTGGAAATGCAAACACAAGTAGTAATGATCCAAGAGAAGAACTTGGAGCCTATGCTGATGAATGGGAACAGATATAGGAAGAAGAAAGGAAGCTAGATGAAATTGTTGCACTTATTTCCAGAAGAGAAAAGAGAGGTAAGGATAATTTTAAAGGCAAATTACCTTTGAAATGTTTTTCATGTAATAAGATTGGTCATTTTGCATCTAGATGTCCTGCAAGAATTCCAGGGCACAAACCTAAGTTTTTCATGTCTAATTTCTCAAAGGATAAGGAATGCTATTATGCCAGTGAA
The DNA here is from genome assembly GCA_018584345.1 of Thuja plicata. Lineage (NCBI taxonomy): Eukaryota > Viridiplantae > Streptophyta > Pinopsida > Cupressales > Cupressaceae > Thuja > Thuja plicata. Next base: position 2,402,319 of record MU227713.1, on the reverse strand, counting down.
GGAATATCTGATGATGAGGATGATAATTTTGATGAAATTGGATTCATTGCTATTAAGGATGATGAACCTATGCATGAGGAAAAAGAATTAGTATCTCAAGTTGAAAAGAAATCTAAATGGGTCAGAGATAGTGGTTGTTCACATCATATGACTGGAGATAAAAATAAATTTGTGAGTTTGAAGAAGCATGATAGCGATGTTGTTAGAATTGGTGACAATACTCCTAAACTTATTATTGGGGTTGGATCTATCTCATTAGATGGTAAGACTAACACTAACAATGTACTACTTGTTGATGGACTCAAGCATAATTTATTGAGTGTTGGACAGCTGGTCAACAAGGGTTATCAACTGAACTTCATCAATGGGAAATGTTCTATCAAAAGTAAAATAGGAGACTTGATAGGATCTGGTACTAAATCTAGAGGTTATTTATTTGAACTAAACACATCTGAAGCTACTTGTTTTATTGCAAAGATTGATGACAGCTGGTTATGGCATAGTATATTTTGTCATGTTAATTTTGACAACATTGTGAAGGAAAGTATGAAAAAAATAATAAGAGATCTACCTAAAATTTTTAATCCATCTAACACTATGTGTAGAGAATATGTTATGGTGAAACAGACTAGAAGCACTTTCAAGAGAAAAGCCTATTTAGAAAAAGGGAAGTTGGATCTGGTGCATACAGGTTTGTGTGGCCCTACAAGAATGAGATCATACTATGGTGAAAGGTATTTTATACTCTTTATTAATGAATTTTCTATAATGATGTGGGTTACATATTTGAGAGAGAAATCTGAGGCATTTGACAAATTCAAGTTGTTCAAAGAAAAAGTTGAGAATGAATCTGGTTTAAAGATGAAATGTTTGAGATTAGATAGAGGAGGAGAATTTACATCAGAATTGTTTAACACATATTGTGAAGAAAATAGAATACATAGACAGACTTCAGCTCCTAGAACTCCACAACAGAATGGGATAGAAGAGCGAAGAAACAAAACTATATTAAATGTTGCTAGGACTATGTTGCTGGATGCAAATGTATCACATGTTGATTGGAGAGAAGCAGTTGGCACTGCTATGTACACACTAAATAGAATTTAGATCAGATAAGGTACAGATAAAACCCCTTATGAATTATGGTTTGATCATACACCTACTGTGAAATATTTTGGAATATTTGGTAGTAAATTATATATCAAGAGAGATGATGAGATAGGCAAGTTTGATGATAGAAGTGATGAAGGAATATTTCTTGGTTATTCTACTAAGAGTAAAGCATATAAATGTTTCAATCTGAGATTGAGAAAACTAGTTGAAAGCGCCAATGTGAGGATAGATGAGAAATTTCAAATTCAGGAAAGAATGTATGATTGTGGTCAGATAACAAAAACAAGATAATTTGTTGTTGAACCTGAAGAACCCTTGATGATTGAGTATGAGAATGATGAAGAAGAACAAGTTGAAGCTATTGAGACATTGAAGAGTCTAAGGTATGTCAAGAAAAACCATCCTAAAGATCAAATAATTGGTGATGCAAGAAAAGGCATGATGACTAGATCTAAAGTTAGAGATGAGATCTGTTTGATTTCTCAAGCTGAACCCAAGACTACTGATGAAGCATGTAAAGATGAATATTGGACTAAAGCCATGGAAGAAGAACTAGAAAAAATAAAGAAGAGCAATACTTGGGAGTTGGTTCCAAGACCTAAAAACAAGAATGTGATTGGAACTAAGTGGGTTTTCATAAAAAAAATGAATGAGGAAGGCATAGTGATAAAAAACAAGGCTAGACTGATATGTAAATGCTACTCACAACAAGAAGGCATAGAATACAAAGAAACATCCACACCTATTGCTAGACTGGAAGCTGGTAGACTATTCCTTGCTTATGCTACACATAAAGAATTCAAACTATATTAGATGGATGTAAAATCTGTATTCTGGAATGGTGACCTAGAAGAAGAAGTGTAAATTGAGAAACCTAATGGTTTTCCTATAATAGATGATGAAAACATGGTTTGTAGACTGAAGAAGGCACAGTATGGACTAAAACAAGCACCGAGGGAATGGTATGCAAGACTGGATAAACATCTACTTCATCTTGGTTTCAGAAAAGGTAATGCAGATAGTAATTTGTATTTAAGAATTGATGAAGATGGAATCTTAATTATAGAAGTTTTTGTTGATGATATCATTTTTGGAGGAAATGAAAAAATGAGTAAGAAGTTTGCTAAAGAAATCAAGAATGAGTTTGTGATGTCATTGATTGGTGAGATGAAATTTTTTCTTGGTTTGAAAATTGATTAGAGTACGAATGACATATTTAAATCTCAGACCAAGTACCTTAAGGAAATGTTGAATAAATTTGGAATGGAAGATTGTAAAACTATTGGTACACCCATGATAATAGGGAACAAACTAACTAAAAGTGATGAGACTCAAAGTGTTGGGGAGACTAAGTACAGGTCAATGATTGGAGGTCTACAATATTCGACACACACTAGACCAGATATTACCAATGTAGTTGGAATTGTGGCTAGATATCAGCAAAATCCTAAAGAAGCACACTTTGCTGCTATGAAAATAATTTTTAGATATCTGAAAGGAACAATAGAGTATGGATTATGGTATGAAAAATATAATGATTTTACTTTTTAGGCTTTTACTCATGCTAATTAGGTAGGTAATGTGGATGAGAGAAAGAGAACAAGTGGTGGTCCATTTTTCCTTGGGAAGAGATTGGTTTCCTGGTTAAGCAAGAAGTAGAATTGTATTGCTCAATCTATAGTTGAATCAGAATATGTAGATGCTACAATTAATTGCACACAAGTTGTTTGGATGAAACAAATGTTGGAAGATATTGGAATAATTTTCAAGGAGCCAGTGGTTATTCATTCAGATAACACAAGTACAGTAAACATGTCGAATAATCCTGTAATGCACTCAAAGAGTAAACATATTTCTATCAAGTATCATTTCTTGAGGGAGAAGGTAGCCGCTAAGGAGATTAAACTGGAGTACATAAGCACAAAGGAATAGATAGTAGATATATTTACTAAACCTTTGCCAAAAGATTCTTTTGAATACCTTAGAGGCATGCTTGAGGTGAAGGCCCCTCCCAGTGGTAATTAAAATTATGCAGATATGCATCAGTCCAGTGGATCTCAGAGCTATATTATTCTCTGGACTTGATGTATGTATCTACTCCTTAGGGGGAGTGATTGCAGGAGAACACTATGGAGCTCATTTGGGTGATCTTGCACTTGATTAGACATGAAGATTTGAAAAATCTACTAAAGACTACAGATGATTTATGGTACCCTTTTCCATTGCTGCCAAAGAGGGAAGGAATCTATGAGAAAATCCCTACTATTTTGGGAAATTTATGTTGAGGATATTGAGAAGATTGTATTGAGAGAGAGTATTTTTGGGTTGATGCATATGGATTTTCCCATATGTTTCCATCAATACCAAAGGGGGAGATTTTTGGATGATATCAGTTTTGGTTACTGATCATTCTATTGATATTCATTTTTTGTCACTGATGTCAACATATATTTCTGTGGAGAAGACATACACACTACTTAACTGAAACAAGTGTATAGACACATTGCGGATGATTCAGAAGGATCAAAGTTGGACTTATGTGGAAGGATGAGTTGTGACCTTACTCCTAAGGTTGATTAAATTTATGTTACATTATGTGGATGTTACAGTTCATTTGGTGAAGACTATTTTTCTGGACTGCAACTCTAATTCTGGACAGGGAAGGTCTCTGTGTTTTAGGTATATCTTACTGAGGAAGATGTTTCAGAACTTGTGAGCTTATTGATAGAGAGCCAACATATTATAGTGAAATGGGTTGAGTTTGATTTCTGTTTGGGTACTAATGACATCAGCTATGTGTCTATTCTAGAGAAGACCTATTTCCTGGCCGACTTCAGACTTGTAACATGTGGAAATTAATTATGAGAGTGGATTGTGGATCTAGAAGTATTTGTGATGAATTTTAAATGTTGTATACTTGTTATAGGTACCATGTGTATCTTATAAAAGGCTTATGTAATTATTTGTATGATGGAAGCCTTAATTAGCTGACCTAGTTAATTATGTATTAGGAAAGCTTAACTGACTGAGCTAATGGGTTATTGTAAAAGGGTATATATGAGTGATCTTTTCATTTGTGAAAAGTGTGGTAGAGAAAGACAAGAGAAGAGATTTTTGAAGCTATGAAGCTTGACTACTGGATAGAGAGAAGTGTTGATACTTCATTAGAACTGATCAAGAAAAGATAGTTGCTATCAGACAATTCACTGGATTGTGTATTTGTTGTATAAACTTGATGCGGATTGTAAATCATTGAGGGTGGCTTTAACCTTCTTTGGGAAGTGTTCCTTTGAAATGAGCCTAATATTTTCTTTGACTCCTAGTAGGGCCTGTCTCCTAACAGGGATTGTGTACTGTAATGTTGTAACAAGCTCCTAACAGGGCTAATATCTTTTAACAAGGATACTATACTCTCAGTACATTTTTCATGGGTGTTAATTCCCACTGGGGTTTTACCTTTAATAGGGTTTCCTCGTCAACAAATCTTATGTTATGGTGTTGTCTATTACTGTGTTATTATTTACATTTGCTGATATGGTTAATAAAGTTTAAAGTTTGACAATCTATAATACAACTAATTCACCCCCCTCTTTGTTATCTTGTGGACTGTTATTCCTAACACAAACATGGAGGAAAACCACACAATAAAACTCTTTGGAAGGTTCATGAGTTATACCATGAAGCAATACTTGAGACAATAAAGGGTAGGCAAGATCCGGCTGGTTCATTCGACTAAAAGTGAATCGAAAATTTTGTAATGTCGAATCTAGTTGAAAGCATGTGCATATAATATGTATATTTTTAAATGAATTAATTCCCTTGAATCCACATTGGGTGGAGTATAAATTTCTCATGCATTACCCTGTATGTATAATGGGAAGTTGGTAACAGTTAATAATAAATTTTCTCTTCTATTTTGTGGGGAGATACCAGAGGTTTTCTCTTCTCAGCTCTTTCCTCCTGGTGCTCCTAATGAGCTGAGTAATAAACATATTTTTCATCATTAATTAAAAAAATATTTTCGTGAAACAAATTCTAGAAATATATGTTAATCTTATTGTCATATTTCACGCTAGCACATTATTTGTATATATGTATTTACAAAAACATTATATAAACTATCAAACCACACAATTAAATCATTTAAAAATCAAGAAAACCACTTGTCCTGGCATCAAACCATCTTCACCAATAGATCTAGAATGTTGGGTGAATGCTAGGAATGACCCTGTCACGAAGGAAAAGTGGCTCTAAAATTTTCAACCGCTATGGATCCAAGCGTCCCTCAAGGTGCGTCAGGCAGCAATATTGCCGATCTTTAGGAGTCCATTTCTCAGAGCTTGCATGGGGTATTGACAAGATGTCAGATGCTACAAGACCATATCATGGAGGCCTACTATAAACTACCTCATATTTTGAAGATTTGTTTCCATTTTCATTTGTAGATGCAATCTCGGTTGATGTAAAAACTTCCATTGCTGCACAGTTGAAAGCTAAGACATTGCATATCTTGAAAACTATGCATCCTGGCATCAAACCATCTCTACCAAAAACTCTAGAATTTCAGGTGAATGCTAGGAATGACCCTTGATGGAGGCGAAGTGGCTCAAACAATGCCGAATGCTATGGAGCCAAGATCACCTGAAGGTGCACTAGGCAACAAAATTACCGATATTTGGGAGTCTATTTCTCAAAGCTCATGTGGGGTATCAACAAGATGTCATGTGTTACACGACTGTGTCATGGAGGTCTATGATAACCTATCTCAGATTTTGGATATTTACTTCCATTTTTATTTTCCAACCCAATCTCCGTTGATGCAAAAACTTGCAATGTTGTGTAGTTGAAAGCTGAGACATTGGATATCCTGAAAATCGCTCATCATGAAAATCGAACCATCTTTGCCAATAGCTTCAGAATGTTAGGAGAATTATAGGAATGACCCTTTCATAGAGGAAAAGTGGCTTTAATGTTACTGACCACTATAGAGCCAATTGTTCTTCAAGGTGCACCAGGCAACACTTTTTTTTATCTTTAGGAGTCCATATCTTGAAGATCACAAGTGGTATCAACTATCTATTAGCTGTTACAGGACCATGTCATGGAGGCCTGCGATAACCTATCTTCTATTTTGGAGATTCACTTCCATTTTCATTTGCCAACCCAATCTCGGTTGATGCAAAAACTTGCAATGTTTCACAGTTGAAAGATGAAACATTGCATATCTTGAAAACCACTCATCATGGCATCAAAATATCTCCTCCAATAGCTCAGGAATATTGGGTGAATTCTAGGAATTACCCTGTTATGGTCACAAAGTGGCTTGAATGTTGCGGACCACTATGGAGCCAAGTGTCCCTCAAGGTGCACCAAGCAACAAAATTGATGATATTTAGGAGTCTATTTCTCAGAGCTTGCAAGGGGTATCAAAAAGCCATTAGGTGCTACAAGGCCATGTCATGGAGGCATGTGATAATGTATCTTAGATTTTTGAGATTCACTTTCATTTTCATTTGTCAACCCAATCTCAGTTATTGCAAAAACTTGCAATGTTGCGGAGTTGAAAGCTGAGACATTGCATATCTTGAAAACCACTCATCTTGGCATTGAACCATCTTTGCCAATAGCTCCAAAATGTCAGGTGAATTATAGGAAAAAACCTGTTACCAAGTTGAAGTGGCTCGAATGTTGTTGACCACTATGGAGCCATTGTCCCTCAAGGTGCACTAGGAAACAAAATTTCTAATCTTCACGAGTCCATTTCTCAGAGCTCGCGAGGGGTATCTACCAGCCATTAGGTACTATAAGACCATGTCACAGAGGTCTATGATAACATATCTCAAATTTTGGACTTTTGCTTCCATTTTAATTTTCCAACCCAATCTTGGTTGATGCAAAAACTTGCAATGTTACGTAGTTGAAAGATAAAACATGGCATATCTTGAAAACCACTCATCATGGAATCAAACCATCTCTGCAAAAAACTATAGAATGTTGGGTGAAGCCTAGGAAAAACCTTGTTATGGTCACAAAGTGGCTCGAACATTGCCAACCGTTATGGAGCCAAATGTCCCTCAAGGTGCACTAGGAAAGAAAATTTCTGATCTTTAGGAGTCTATTTCTTGGAGCTCACATTGGGTATTGACAAGTTGTTAGGTGCTACAAAACCATGTCATGGAGGTCTGCGATAACCTATGTGAGATTTTGGAGATTCGCTTCCATTTTCATTTTCTGTCCCAATCTTGGTTGATGCAAAAACTTGCAATGTTGCGCAGTTGAAAGCTGAAACATTTCATATCTTGAAAACCATTCATTTTAGCATTGAAAAATCTCTTCCAACAGCTCCAAAATTCTCGGTGAATGCTAGGAATGACCCTATTATAGTGACAAAGTGGCTTGAATGTTTTTGACCACTATGGAGACCATTGTCCCTCAAAGTGTGCCAGGAAACAAAATTTTTGATCTTCAGGAGTCTGTTTCTCAGAGCTCATGTGGGGTATCGACAAGCTGTCAGGTGCTACAGGACTGAGTCACAAAAGCCTGCAATAACCAATCTTGGATTTTCAATATTTTCTTATGTTTTCATTTTTCGACCCAATCTCGGTTGATGCAAAAACTTGCAATGTTGCATACTTGAATGTTGAGACATTGCATATCTTGAAAACCACTTTTTGTGGCATCAAACCGTCTTCACCAATAGATCTGAGATGCCATGTGAATTCTTGGAATGACCTTGTCATGGAGGAAAAGTTTCTAGAACATTCTCATCTGCTATGGAGCCAAGTGTCCCTCAAGGTGCACCATGCAACAAAATTTTCAATCTTTAGGAGTCTGTTTCTTAGAGCTCGCGTGGGGTATAGATGAGTCATTAGGTGCTAGAGGACCATGCCACAGAGGCTTGCAATAACCAATCTTAGCTTTTGGAGATTCACTTCCATTTTAATTTTCTCACCCAATCTTAGTTGATGCAAAAACTTGCAATTTTGCACAATTGAAAGATGAGACATTGTATATCTTGAAAACCGCTCATCCTGGCATCAAACCGTCTCTGCCAACAAATCTAGAATGTTGATTCAATGCTAGGAGTGAAACTATCATGGAGGCATAGTGGCTCAAGCATTTCCAACCGCTATGGATCCAAGTCTCCCTCAAGGTGCACCAAGAAACAAGATTGCCGATCTTTAGGAGTCTATTTCTTGGAGCTCGTGTGGGGTATCAACAAGCCATTAGGTGCTACAAGACCATTTCATGGTGATCTACTATAAAATATGTTGGATTTTAGATATTCGCTTCCATTTTCATTTCCCAACCCAATCTCGGTTGATGCAAAACCTTGGAATGTTACATAGTTGAAAGCTGAGACACTACATATATTGAAAACCGCACGTCTTGGCATCAAACCATCTCTACCAAAAAATCTGGAATGATAGGTAAATACTAGGAAAGACCTTGTCATGGAGGTGAAGTGGCTCAAACATTGTCGACCACAATGGAGCCAAGTGTCCCTCAAGGTGCACTAGGCAACAAAATTGCTGATCTTCAGGAGTCAGTTTCTCAGAGCTCATGGGGTATTAACAAGCCTTTAGGTACTATAGGACCGTGTCAGAGAGGCATGTGATAACCTATCTCAAATTTTGGAGATTCAACTTTGTTTTCATTTTCTGAGTCAATCTCGGTTGATGCAAAAACTTGTAATGTTGCGTAGTTGAAATTTGAAAGATTACATATCTTGAAAACCGCTCGTCTCGGCATCGAAGCATCTCCTCTAACACTTTCAATTTTACATGTAAATGCCAGGAATAACCTTGTTATGCTTCACAAATCATTCAAAAATTTGAGACCATAATGTACTGGTGCATCCCTTAACGTTCTTTTAGTGCCCTAAATAGGTCTAGGTGGTCAAAATGCCAAAGTCCCAAAAGTTTGTTTTTATATCTTCATTCAAGCACCAATGAATTCAGAACCTCCTTGTTGTAGTTTTAAGAGTTTAAGTTTCCCCTATATTTTTAAAGAGTTTTCAAATGTCATCTTTTGTGATTTGTTTCTTTTTTATGCCTTCATATGATAATTTATTTGCATAATATTGTTTTTGTTTTTCTCTTTTGTCGTGCCATAAATTTAGTTGCCCACTAACTAAACCTACATGGGTCAAGATTAATTCTAATGATTTTGAAAGTATTTCCCTTCTAGAATTTGTACCAATACAATATTTTAACCTCCTAATTAAAAATTCTATTAATGTTTTCCCTCTTTCTATTTGGTTTATCAAATTTTCATCGTTCTAGGAGGAGGTTTCTCGATTGGTGGAGGCGGTTGGGGTTTATTTTCTTGGTTATTTTCAACATCCATTTGTTCATGAGGAGAAAATGGAGGGTTTGGTTGAGGATTTTTTGTGGGGAGATCATTCATTCCTATCAATTAAAATAAAATCTATTTTAAAAGTCTAATTAAACATAAAATTTAAGACAAGAAACTCTGACAATCAAATTTGATTGAAAACTAAAAATTAAACCTAAATTTCAATACAAATAAGATACATGGTTGTAGAATCACTTACCTCTTCTTCAGGTTTGACCTTGATGATGTCATGGAGCCATTGTTTTCCTCAATTTGATGGAGAAAAACCTACAATGAATCTCTTTACGCGCTATTTTCTCTGATTTCTCGGCTAGCCGTGGGTTTGGGAAAACAAAATGAGCCACTTTTGTGGCTGCCCTAACTTTATATAAAACCATATAGGGTGTGCCCACTATAGCACACACGCCCTATGGTTTAAATTTCCCAAGACATAGGCCATGTGGGATATAGGTCATGCGCCCTTAGCCCTTAGCCCTATGTGTGTATGGGGGACCAAAAAGATATTTGGCACCTTTTTGGTCCCCCATCTTGGTGCATATACCTTGGATTTAAAGGTAGAATTTTTAAATCATTTGGTATTGTAGCATGAAAGTTTTTTTTTGCAAATTTATAGATATCTTGAGAAGGAAGACCCATGAAGAGATTATGGAACCTAAATTGGATATTTGTAGTGTCGGTGCATCCACAACAAAGAAAATGAAGAATATTGAGCTGAAAGAATTTGATCACATATGTATTTAGTAATTAGAATCTAGTTTACCTATGGATGATATGAAAAGAATTAGATATCTTGGACTAGAAATTTGGGTAGATTTCCCCTGGTGCAATGATAGAAAATTCATCTTGTTAGTGTTGAGTTAGTTTAATGGTGAAACTCTAGTGTTGGACAAACCATATATGTTATCAAAGGAGGTAATTGAAGCAATTATTCAATTATGCAGCATCGATGAGTTTCTTGGGAAGAAGTCAATTATCCATCAAGATGTATAAGCTCTTATCCAATAGTAAGGTATGTTTCCCATGGTGTTTCCTATAAGATTTAGTTTCAAAATTTTGATGGTTCAACTTCTACATTAGGTATATGTAAGATTGTGAAAGAGAATGTGCAAATGGATCTATGTAAAATATTGTTAGACAATTTTATTGAGAGTTTAAAGATATCAGTCAAAGGTAGTTATGATTTCAAATTTGGGTCACTGATTATGTGTTTGGTCTTTACTTCATTAAGTCATTACATGACAATGAAAATGTTGAATGGAGGACCGACATTTCTGTCGGTAAGCATATTTTTCAGGTATTTGGATATGTTGGAGAATAGAGAAGATGCATGTAAGGAATATTTCTTGTCTTTAAAAGCATGTGTTAGTTCTAGATTGCTTGTTGCAAGTAATTTACCAAAAATTCATGGTGAGTAGGTCCCCTCCTCGAGTCAGAAGAGACTTGAAGTAGCTATTGGTGGTTCATCTTCTGAAATAAAGAGGATAAAGACATATGATAAAGGAAAAGAAATAGTTACCATTTTATAAGGTGATGAAGAAGAAGAAGATGAAGTAGAGAGTGTAGAATATGAGATGGAAGTTACAAAAAAGGAAGATGATTTGGAGAAAACTCTACTTTTCCTGACATAATCTGAGCGTGTGGACTCTAATATGGTAAGAAATTTGTTAGAGAATGATTAATAAGAAAGAATTGATAGTTTTTGGACCAATTGCTAATCAGTGGATAATAAATTAGTGATGGAATTGATGATTGATCACTTGATTAGTAAAAGGGTCATGGTATCTAGTGTGTCTAGTATGCTACCAGCCAAATTAGTGATAAATGTTGAGATTGAGTAGTTGCGGTTTGGTATAGATTACCGTGTAGTGGAGAAATCTATAATGAAGAAATATGATAATGAAAATAGAGACTTTCAAGAACTATTAGTGAGATGAAGGGATGTATGAAGGAGATTACTAATATGTATAGGTACTATCTTTAGTGGCGTGCTGCTATAGACAATTTTAGAGGTCAGAGTGAAGTGATTGAGAAAGAGTTGAATAAGCTTATAAAGAAATATGATATATTCGAGGATCATTATGGAAAGAAGAGAATCAAAATTAGTGAACTTTTGATGCAAGAGCATCTTGGTTTCATTTCAATCTTACATCAACCAAAAACATCTGAGTTTTTACTATTCCTAGTCATCGGTTACTGAGTTTTTAGTCGTTGTCAAGTTCTATGGATCCTTGATGGTTATGGTCATAGATTCATGTTCTTGAGATCATATGGAAGCTTTTACTATGATCACAAATATTTTGGAGTATCGTGCCTAAAGTTATGTTGGATTATTTTTATGTGTTTAAAATGTGTTCTTCATGTTCTTGAATTGGTCAGTGTTTGGATTTTCAGTTGGATTTCCTTGTTCGATGGTGCTTATGGCTGATTTTCCTATCTGGTTACATGTTTGGCTGACTTGTTTGTATGATTTCTCCTTGTGATTTATTTTTTGGTTAAAGGTCTTAGAACAAAGGCCAAGTAGGAGTTAGTTGGTAACATGTTTTGTTATTCTTGGAAAATGTAATATTGAGGCTGATCTGTTAGGTCGCAGTCATATATTTAAGTTGGGTCTTGGTTCTGGTTTGGGAGGTCAAAGGTAGTAAGCTAGGGTTTTAAGGAGGATGTTTTACAATCATATGCCATGAATGATAATTAGGTTTCTTAGTAATAAGTCCCTACCATTTGAGCTGGGCATGTTGACTTCTATTACACGACCTTGTAATTTTTTTACCTGTCAATGAAGAGATTGCATGTGGGTTCCATACTCTAGATCTATGTATTTTATTATTGAAATATTTGAGTTTCTTTCATGTAACTCTTGATGAAAGGTTAGACTATTCATTCTCTTGGACCCTCTTACCTTGACTGCATCAGGTGGTTTCAGAGAAAAGGGTTTTTATTATGGTGAATATACTTGTCTCCTAAGTGTGTGGTTCTTGATTTGGTTTGTCATAGGGTAGAAGAATAAGGATCTAACCCACGGTTGCAGAGGAATCATCAAAGATGGCTAGGAGAGGTTCTAGAGGTGGAAGAGGTACAAATGCTAATATTTTTGACATGTTGAGATATATTAATCCCAGATTGGAAGTGGTGGAAATGTCCCAGAGGAGAGGTCAAAATAGTGAAGAAGTAAGTGATTTCGAGGAAGAAGTTGAAGAAAAAGTTGAAGGAGAAGCCCAAGAAAAACCTCAAATGGATCAAGGAGAAGAAAGGTTTATTAGAGCCCTTACTAGGGTTAACACAGGACCACATATCCACCATATTATGATGGCCAATTGGATTTAGATGATTTGTTGGATTAGATCTCAGATATGGACAAGTATTTTGATTTTGAAGGTACTAACAAGGAAAAGAAGGTAAATTATGATTGTGCTAAGTTAAAAGGTCATGCTTCACTTTGGTGGGATCATTTTCAGAATGATAGGAGTAGAGGTAAAGAGAAAATCAAATCTTGGGATAGGATGGTGAACAAGATGAAGGAAAAGTTCATACCCTCTAATTATCAGTTCAGTTTGATCAGAAGATTGTAGAACTTGAGACAAAAGGAGATGAATGTGAAATAGTAAACTGAGTTCTACACGTTGGATATAATATCTGGCTTTAAAGAGGATGAGGTAGAGAAATTCACAAGATACCTAAATGGTTTGAGGATGTCATTACAAGAGGAGATTAGTATGATCAAGATTGGGAATGTGGAATATGCTTTATAGTATGCTCTAAAGGATGAAGACAAGTTGAATAGAAGACAATAACAAAGGAAAAGAGGAAGAGGTGGAAGATTCAGGAGAGGTAGAGGTGGTAGAATGGTTCGCCATTCTAATAAAGGGAAGATAGAGGAGAAGACTCATGAAATGAATTCTTATAGAGGTGGCTATAGGAATGAGTGCTACCAAAGAAATGGTAAAAGGGTCTTTAAGGGCACTTGTTTCAAGTGTGGTGGATAAGGTCATAAGGCCTTTGAGTGAAAACAAGGTGGATCTGAAAGAATGACTAAAAGTAGCAGAAGGACAAACCTTGTGGAGGAAGATGGATCTTCTAAATCAAATAACAATAATCACACTAAAAAGGGGGAGACATTGGTCATGATGAGAACCTTGTACCATGATGAAAATATGGAGAACCCTTGGCAAAGAAAGAACCCATTCCAAACTGGATGTCTTGTTGGTGGTAAGGTATGTAAAGTTGTTGTTGATGGTTGTAGTTATGAGAATTTGGAATCTGAGGAAATGGTAGATATGTTGTAGTTGCAAAGATTGAAACATTCTAAACCCTATGAGATTGCATGGTTAATTTATATGGTCACAAGGTTTTGGTTAGTGAACAATGTTGGGTTAAGTTAAAAGTAGGAAAATATCAGGATGAAGTTCTGTATACTATAATGCATATGGATGTATGTTGAATTTTTTTTTGGGTAGAACTTGGTAGTATGATAGATAGGCTATACATAATGGGAGAAGAAATACATATACTTTTTTGGATAATAGTATGAAACAAAGATTGATGCCTTTGGAGGAACCTTTTAAAGGGAAAATTTGTACCAGTGCTAGAATTTGCATGGTTGATGGAAGAAAATTATTGGAAGGTATGAGACACGAGATGTTTGTTTTTCTATTGTTCCAAAGAAGACTGTAGATATAGATTTGAGTGGTGAATTCCCTGAAGAGATTAAGGACAATTTGAATGAGTATAAAATGTGATTTCAGATAATTTACCTAATGGTTTGCCACTAGCTAGAAGTATTATTCATTGCATGAATCTAATTCCTAGAGCTACTTTTCCCAATAAATCAGCTCACTGGTTGACACTAGAAGAGAATGAGGAATTGAATACACAAGTACATGAGTTGTTGTAGAAAGGATTAATGAAACAAAGTTTAATTCCTTGTGCAATACCTATAGTATTGGCACCTAAGAGGGATGGAAAGTGGAGGATGAGTACAGATTCTAGAGAAATAAAGAATATTACTATCAAGTACCACTTTCCTTTACCTAGGATGGATAACATAATGGATTTCTTGAGTGGGGCTAAGTATTTGACAAAGATTGATTTGAATAGTGGTTATCATTAGTTCAAAATAAGAGAAGGGGATGAATGAAAGACTGCTTTTAAGAATAAAGAAGATTTTTATGAGTAGTTGGTAATTCATTTTAGTTTGTCTAATGCACTAAGTACTTTCATGAGGCTGATGAATGAAGTGTTGAAGGAATTTTTTGGGTAAGTTTGTCATATTTTATTTGGATGACATTCTAATTTTTAGTAAGACAAAAGAGGAACACCTATTGCATGTAAGGCAAGTATTGCTGAGGTCAAGAGAGGAGAAGTTGCTAATAAATCTAAAGAAGTGTACTTTTATGAAGAATGAGCTTGTATACCTTAGATTTGTGATTTTTGCTAAAGGTTTAAAGATAGATCTTGAAAATTTTAGAGAAATTATTGAATGACCTGAACTTGAAAGTGTCAGTGAGGTAAGATCATTTCATGGATTGCAAAGTTTTTATAGGAATTTCATTAGTATTTTTAGTTTTGTTTGTGATGCTATGACTGAGACAATGAGGGGAGATAAGAAGGAATTAAAAAAGACACATGCAGCACAAAAATGTTTTGATTTTTTGAAGAAAAAAGTAACGGATGAACCTTTGTTAGCACTACCAGATTTTAGAAAGGCATTTCAAGTAGACTATGATTCTAGTGGAAGTGCAATCAGAGCACTACTATGTCAAGAAGGTAGATCGATTGCTCACTTTAGTGAAAATTTTGAATGATGCAAGGAGGAAGTATTCTGTTTATGATCAATAATTTTATGCTATTGTTCAAGCTTTGAAGAAGTGGAGACATTACTTATTGCCTAAGGAGTTTTTATTGAATATTGATAATTAGGCTTTGCAGTATTTGCATAGTCAGAGTAAGTTGAAACATAGACATATGAGATGGGTTGAATTCTTACAGAGTTACTCATTTATGTTGAAACATAGGAGTGGTAATACTAACAAAGTTTTTGTTGAGTTTAGTAGAAGAAGGAATCTTATGACAGAGATGAAGGTGATAGTGCTTGGATTTGATGAATTGAAGACTTTGTATAAGGATGATCTTGATTTTTCTAAACCTTGGAAAGTTTGTAAGGAACCTTTGGTTACCGATAGAAGTTTTTTGTTGGATTATTTCATATAGGAAGGATCATTTTTCAAAGAAGTTTAGTTGTGTATACCAAGAGGATCTATGAGGGAAATTTTGATTAAGGATAAACATTGTGGAGGATTAGATAGACACTTTGGGATTGATAAGACAATGAAAATTATCAAAGAGCTGTATTATTGGATGCAGATTCATGAGGATATTAGGAATTTCATTTATAAGTGAAATATTTTTTAAGTTGCTAAAGGGAATAGTCAAAATACTAGATTGTATATATCATTACTTGTATTAGAGAAGCCTAGGGAGGAGATTAACATGGATTTTGTGCTTGGTTTCCAAAGAATCAAAGAGGTAATAATTCAGTGTTTGTGGTGGTTGATAGTTTTTCAGGGACATCTCATTTAATTCCATGTAAGAATGCATCATATGCAGTACATATAGTTGATTTGTTTTTCAAGGACATTATTAGATTGCATGGGTTTCTTAAGAGCATTGTTTTAGATAGGGATACTAAGTTTCTTGGATATTTTTGGAGGACACTTTGGAAGAAGCTTAATATAGAATTGAAGTTTAGTTCTAAATTTCACCCCAAATTGATGGACAAACTGAAGTTGTTAATAGAAGCTTGGGTAATCTACAGAGATGCTTGGTTGGTGAAAAAGTAGGTAATTGGTATTTGGTTTTGGTACTAGATGAGTTTTTTTTATAATAATTTGGTGAATTCTTTATTGGGAGGACACCTTTTGAGATTGTTTATGGTTTACATCCTAAAGGAGTAACAAAATTAAGGGATACAAGTGTTGAAGACAAGAGGAGTGTAGAAGAAGATGAGTTTACCAATCATATGAAGGATTTCCATGATAGAGTTAAGAAACATTTATAGGGCATGAGTGATAAGTATAAGGAGAGATATAATAGATAGAGGAAACATAAGGAGTTTTAATTTGGTGATGAAGTGATGGTTGTCATGAGAAAGCATAGATTTCCAATTGGTACCTATAGTAATTTGAAGATGAAATAAGTTTGGACCTTGTAGGATCTTGAGAAAGTTTGATTCAGGGAATGCTTTTGAAGTTGAGTTACCAAAGGACATGGACATATCAAGTATATTCAACATAGAAGACTTGTATGAATATCATGAATAATATAGTAGTGAAGGAAATAGATGAGAGAGTGAATTATAATATCCTAATAATCTAAACCAGGAGGTTGAACAGATCTTGGACACCATAATTGGTCATAGTACTAGAGGAAACCATTATGAGGAATATCTTCTTAAGTGGAAGAACATAACAGTTGAGTATTCTTCATGGATTTCCTAGGTGGGATTAAACCGATTTGGTTTTCCTTCATCATAGAAAAATAAGAGGATCACTTTTCAAATAACCCCATATGTTTGATGCAGGAGCATGTTGGGTTCATTGCAATCTTGAATCAACCAAAAATATCTGAGTTTTTACTATTCCTGGTCACCAATTAATGTGTTTCTAGTCACAGATGATTTATATAGATCTTTGATGGTTGTGGTCATAGATTCATTTTCTTGAGATCATATGGGAATCTTTTCCTATGATTGCAACTCTTTTGGAGTATCACACTGAAAGCTATGATGGATTATTTGGCTATGTTTAGAATGTGTTCTTCATGTTTTTGAACTGGCCAATGTTTGGATCTTCGGTTGGATTTCCACGTTTGATGGTGCTTATGGATAATTTTACCATGTGGTTACGTGTTTGGTTGACCTGTTTGTATGATCGCTCCTTGTTATTTATTCATTGGTTAAAGATCTTAAATCGGAGGTTGACTGGAGTTAGTTGGTAACACATTTTTTTGTTCTTAGAAAATTTAATCTTAAGGCTGATCTATTAGGTTGCGATCATGTATTTGTGTTGGGTCTTGGTTATTTTTTGGGAGGTTGAAGGCACTTAGATAGGGTTTGAAGGAGGTTTCTTTTTAGTCATAGGTTAGGAAGGATAATTAGGTTTCTTTGTATTAAGTCCTTAGCATTTGAGCTAGGCATGTTGACTTCTATTGCAGGACCTTGTAATTGTTTTACCTATCAATGAAAATATTTCATGTGGGTTCCATACTCTAGATCTATGTATTTTCTTCTTGAAATATTTGAGTTCTATTGTGTAACTCTTACTGCAAGGTTAGACACTTCATTTTTTTGGGCCCTCTTACCTTGACTGTGTCAACTTTAGTCAAAATGGGTGTTGTTATAGAGATAGAAAGAAGACATAATATTTTTTTTTTTGTTAGTTAAGGACATGGTTGAGGTTTTATTAGAGCATGCTATTAATATAATTTCTAGTGTAGAGGATTATGAGTGGTGATTTAGGTATTCAGACAGGAATCTAAATATTTTGACAAAGTAGTGGAGTGTGACAATCTATGTGCCTAGATATGGGATTCCATTGCTGAGTGGAAGAAGAATCTTCCAATTCCAAACAAGAGATACAAGAAAGTATTTTTAGTTAAATATGTTATATTTCTTTGAATTTCTTTTGTATACATTTTGGCCCTTTTGTGTAGACCTTATGGAAATACATATTGTCAATTAGTGTCAAAAAACTTAGTCATTCAGTATTGCCTGAGTGATTAGTATTGCCCGAGTGATCAGTATTGCTCAAGTGACCAACATCACCTGAGTGATCAGTGTTGCCCGAGTAACCAGCATCTCCCAAGTAATCAATATGACCTGAGTGATTAGTATTGCCCAAGTATCAGTTTGTCACCCGAGTAGGCTTCTGGACCCAAGTGACAGTATTGAGCTGACTTTTCATATATTGTTTTATATCATTATGTCTAATGGAACCCAACTTGTGAAGATATTTGTTTATCCAAAATAAGTAGTACAAGTGTATGTAAATAAGTATATATGTGAATATGAAGTGGCATTTTGATTATAAGATTGCAGAAGTATAAATTACAATAGAGACTCATCCATTACAGTCAGGTGATTAGTTGTAAATCAAAGGATCTTATTCAGAAAATCAGAGTTGTCTAAGAAGATCATCTGCTGGTTCATTCTAATAGGTGGATTAGCAAAATCCTCTAACTAGGTGGACCTAACATTCCTTTGTAAATCTCCTAAAAAAGTTGCATTACTCTATTGTATTGCATAAAATCCTTTAATAAGGTGGACCTAACAGACCTTATTGCTCCTAACAGGGAAGGCCATCAAAAGTGGTCAATGTAAGCTCTAACAAGATAAATTTATACTGCAGTACTAAATCTGATGCAGGAGCATCCTGGGTGTAAGGGCAATCTTGCATCACCCAAAAATATGTGTTTTTTTCTATTCAATAAGGGCTATTTTGTACAAAGCTGCTATTTTTGGAAACTTACTATTTCTAGTAAGTTGGTCGTTTGAACTCAGAATGTTCTAATTTTCCAAGCGAAGGTTCATCTTAGTCATATAAGAATGCAAGTTGAATTTCATTGCCAGATCATCTGTATTGGCAAAGTTATTAAGGATTTACTGTTGAGATTTTACGGTGCAAAATCTTTGAGCTCAATTTTTAGGACCTTAGAGGCTCCAGATCGAGGTCGAACCGCCAGCTGACTTGCATTTTGCTAGTCAAGCATTGTAGATTGTGATCTCCCCTTTCCGAAAAGTGGTTATAGTAGCCAAACAGAGCTACGGTTCAAAAGTTATGGCTTCTGGAAGTTGGGCTACCTAATATCATGTTTTATAAATATTTAAAGCTGACCCTTTTGTAATAAAAGTGAAAAATAATTAAATGCTAAGGGTAGTCGGCCTTAATGGCTAGATTTCTGGAACCTTCTCGGGCGGTGGAAATTGCCTATATAAAGAAGGCC
>MU227713.1:2349030-2367407 GCA_018584345.1 Thuja plicata | reverse complement strand
GTGTGTTCGGCCTTTTCTTACTTATATATATCTAGATATATACATATATATATGTATATATATATGTATGTATATATATATGTATGTATATATATGTATGTATATATATATGTATGTATATATATACATATGTATATATATACATACATAGATATATATATGTAGATATACATAGATATATATATAGATATGTATATATTGATAGATTTATATTCATATATATGTATATATACATATACATATGTATATGTATATATATATATATGTGTGTGTGTGTGTGTGTATTCGTACATATATACAGTTGTATATTTTATGTATATACATGTGTGTGTGTCTATATATATATATATATTTATATATATCTGTGTGTGTTTGTGTGTGTATGTATGTGTATATATATATATGCATTTTTATACGTGTGTGTGTGTGTGTGTATATCTTTTATTCTTTGGTTCTTTTTTCCTGGTCTTTTTTTCATTTCTTCTTCCTTTTTTTTCGTTCTTTAGTGTGGTTTGTGCTTTTAATTCGTGGTCTTTGTTGTTTTATTATTATTATTATTATTATTATTATTATTATTATTATTATCATTATCATTATTATTATTATTATTTTTATTGTTTTCTCTTTTTTACCCTTGGTAGTCTTTTATTTTTATTCCCCCTTGTTTTTTGTGCCTTCTTTCTCACCCCAGCCCTTCTTTTATCCTTTGAGTGAAGCTGAGTCTGCATCTTATTATTTTTCCTTATTTCTCTCTACTCATCTTGATGATGGATCACGGAGTGTGATCTGAAACGTTGATGCTTAAAAACACACACAATCAAAAACCAGAAATTCAGCTCTAAATTCAATGGATTGTGTAAATCTGGTCGATTTAATTATTCCATAAGTTTAATAGAGACTTAAATGGTCCATATAAGCTACTTGAGAAAGGAGAAAGAAAGTTTGAAAACAAGGTTCTAGAGAATGTTGCAAAGAAGATTGTAATTGACCAGGTGTAGCTAACCAATTTTATTAGCACACTAGAAACCACCGTGACCAATGTAGTAGCACTATTTGTAAATTTGAGTGATACTTCTAACTTTACTTTGGAGATAAAGAATAAATTAGTAAAGATTGATGTCGATCTGAAGGAAAGTGCTAAGCAGTTGGTACTTGATCTGAGCACAAGCTCAACAAACTTTTTGATGATCAAATATCTGACTGATCTACAGGCTGAGTTACTGAGAGAATAAGCAAGGATGAGAGAGTCTCTTACAGTCATCTAGAGCCAACTCCTACCATATATGGATGCAATGCAGAAATGTATCACACATGCCAAGACACTCATTGACGAAAATAATTTCTTAGTTGCAGAACTTATGATAGAGTTGTCAGCCAAGCTACAGATAGAATTGCACATCATGAAGGTGCTATAGGAAAATTGGAACAACACTCTGTCTCAAATTTTGAAGGTACATTGTGATTTCCTATCCTACTTTGGAATTACCTTATAGATATAGCTTGGCATTTTTGTCAAAAACAAGGGGGAAAGGTCATTGTATATACATTGAGGAAATACATGTACATTTGAGTAGAGAAGAAGATATACATTACAAAAACAATTTAAAGAAAAAAAAAGAGTCAGTTGGACCCGAGTAGCACAGCAGGTGTCAAAAACTGAGTAGATGGTAAGGGGGAGTTTTGACCTATCAGATTCAGAGTACAATGATAAGTGTTTTTATCACTAATGCCAAAGGGGGAGCTTGTAGACCTTATGGAAAGACATATTGTCAATTAGTGTCAAAACACTTAGTCATTCAGTATTGCCCGAGTGATCAGTATTTCCCGAGTGACCAGCATCGCCCGAGTGATCAGTGTTTCCTAAGTAACCAACATGGCCTGAGTAACCAGCATGGCCCGAGTAATCAGTGTTACCTGAGTGATCAGTATTTCCTGAGTATCAGTTTATCACATGAGTAGACTTCCGGACCCGAGTGACCGTATTGGGCCAACTTTGCATATATTATTTTATATCATTATATCTAATGGAAGCCGACTTATGAAGTTATTTGTTTTGGATAAGATATATATATATATATAAGACATTTTTTAATCCAAAATAAGTAGTAGAAGTGTATGTGAATAAGTATATATGCGAATATGAAGTGGGATATTAACTAGAATATTGCAGAAGTATAAAGTACAACAGAGACTCATCCATCACAGTCAGGTGATTAGTTATGAATCAAAGGATCTTATTCAGCAAATCAGAGTTGCCTAAGTAGATCATCTACTGGTTCATTCCAACAGGTGGATCAACAAAATCCTCTAACTAGGTGGACCTAACAGTCCTTTATAAATCTCTTAAAATAGTTGCATTACTTTATTGTATTGTATAAAATCCTTTAACAAGGTGGACCTAACAATCCATATTGCTCCTAACAAGGCATGCCATGAGAAGTGGTCAATGTAAGCTCCATATAAAAATATTGTGTTATGTGTTATGAATGATTATTTATTTTCTATGCATGCAATTAGATTATATAATCTAATTGAGGTTAAAGAAGGATAAGTTTTATTGGTTACTGATCCACTCCCCCCTTCTCAGTCACATTACATGTAATATATTTCCAACATTTTTCATTATAGAAAAAAGGGGGAGAGAAAGAGGAAAAAAATGATGCATCTAATCAGGGAAGTTGTTGGTAAAAGGTTTGTTGGTTACAAGTTTCTTGTTTATGGAATTAAGAGTTCATTTTGTTTTTTATGTTTTCCATCAATGCCAAAGAGGGATATTGTTAGAATTACTGACTTGGTGCTAGAATTGGTTGTCATTGATGTCAAAAACCTCACACTAATATCCTGGTGGTATTAGTTGGTTGTTTGAAATTTTGAGTATGTATTTTTTGGCTATTAGTTATACAATAGAAGTTTTAGTTGTGGATAGTTTTGATAGTGTATGATAGGTGTACTTGGTTATACACATGGCTTATATGTTTTGTTACACTTGTATGCTTTTTTTGATTAGTATTGTATGATGTTTCTCATCGATTCCTGGTGATTTCTATTCCTACAATGTTCTTCCAATTGTTTCTGTAATCTAGGAATGATGGTGTTCACCAATTAGTTTTAGTATCATATTCTAGACATGTTCTTTCCTTTTCCACATATTGGTTGGTTCATATATTTTGGTAATCAAGACACATTCTTAGTTTGGCATTCTAGTAGTATTGGTAAATGTAACGTGCATTGTAAACATCTTAAGTGAGACCTTTATTCGGTCCTGGTATAGAGTGTTGTAATGTTTCCTTATGTGTGTCCTAGATTTAGTACTTATGGTAACTCATTAAATGTAATTGTAATATATTTTTTAATTGTAGCCATCAAACACATTTGGTGTCACCAACATATGCATGGTTATATATACATATAAATAAAGAAGAACCTTTTTGTATCTAATGGATGGATAATATCTAATGGTTTGGTGTGAATAGTGAGAGCTACAAAAGGAGATAAAGTTTCAATCTGTATTGGTATTGTATGTGAGAAGAATATTATGAGGAAGATTTTTGAAGATCAAGAAGTGGCTTGCATAGTGAGTTACAATGGATCAGATAGTAACACACAAAGATAAAATCAACATGTAGATCTACTAATGGTAACAATATCATAGATTAGTTGTTGAAATATTTCATGCATAGTTAGATGCAATTCTATCAGCTTACTATTTATCACTAATATTTGTATTTGCAGTTATCCTTATCCATATCTAAGGGTAGTTATCATGACTAGTAGTGAGATAACTAACAATGAGCCAACCTACAGTGAGCTCAACCAACAGCGAGCCTTTGAAAAAATCACCTTAACTAGTGTCACCTTAACCAATGATTCTTTTCATGAGAATTTGTTTCTTCATGGTTTTTCTTAGTTTGGATTTTCATGTAAGTCTTGGTGTTCTTTATGTTGGTATTTTTATGCTTAACCGTTTATATATACTATGAATGTTTGATGTTGATAACAGATAGATCAAAAGTTGATATTGTTATTATTTATCAGTTTACCGACAAAGTAAAAGTCTTTTAAAGTATGTGGGAATTTAATTAATTCATCTCCCCTCTTATTTATTTGGTTAGTTCAACACCTCTTGTATAAGAAAGAATCCCAAATGAAAATAATCAATTCTTTAGAAGAAAAGAGTGTCACATGATACACAAATACTACAATACTAAGAAAATTAGATCCTTAGAAAAGGAGGAAGAGAAATGAAGCCATGAACCCTTTCCCTCAAGTGTGAAGGGAAAGAACATATATAATACATATTGTACAACCTTATTGATATTTTTATTATAATAGACATGCAGTTTGAAGAAAAAATAAGTTGCAAAGTAGGATACAAGTCTCAAGATAAGATCGTAATGTAAGACAAACACATAAATTAGATATGTGTAGGATCGTGGTATGCCAAAAAGTGGCAATGTGAAAAAAGACCTTTTCACCCATCCAAAAATGCAAAATTGCATGTTGACTTTTTTGCATGTTTGGGTGTCAGTACACCTGGCCAAAGGAAAAACCAAGGCATAAACCATATTGGGTATCCGATAGCTATCAGATAGCGAATACCTATCAGATATCTGATATGTAACACATCATAAAATTAATACTATATAATATAATATTATGAATATTAGATTATAATATATAATAATAAAATATTATACTATAATAATAGAATATTATAATACTACACTGTTTAATATTCATTACTCATAGTTTTAATATTATATTATAATTTATTTTAATATAATATATTATAATATTAATGTAATATATTATATTATAATATAATATAATATATTATTTAACTCTCTCTCTCTCTCTCATATTATAATATTATAATGTTAATATAATTTATACTATAATATATTATAATACATTACAATATATTACAATATATTTAATATATATATATATAATATAATATATTATAATATATTGTTATAATATACCATAAAATTTATTTAGAACTTGATATATATTGTTTGGTTCCAACGTTTATGTATTGGAAATACGATATGTATCATGTATTCAATAGCTATTAGATACACGATACCTGAGGCTATTTATCCCAAACAATAAGTGACGTCTGTCATTTTTGTTAAATTGAAAGGCCTCCATATTGTTTATCCAATCCACATCATGTATCAGATACCTCTCAGTGATTTTTCTTTGCAAATTTATCAAATTTAAGTGGTTTTTTGGTTTTTATTGTGAGTTTTTTAGTTGAATTTGTAGTTTTTTGGTTAATTGTAGGGTTTTTTTAAATCAAAATTGTTTTTCTTGTTTGAAATTAATTTTAATTATATAGATTTGTAATTTAATTAGGCATGGTAGATGAAAATCAACCTGAAAACCCTCTGCCACAAAACAATGAGCCTTAAAACCCTCCCCCGCAAAACAATGAACCCCAAAACTTGCCCCTGCCAAATAATGAGCATGAAAACCAACCCCCTCAAGACAATTAGCTTGAAGACCCTCCAGTTGTGAACCGTCAACCTAAGGAGGACCTCATAGGTGATAATTTGAATAAGTTGAGGGGAATTCAAAATCTCTATGGTAATATCCCTACTTTATGCCCCATGTTGAGAACATTGAACTACATAGTTGAAAATATGGAGGTGCTTAAATTGCAGCATTATGTTGCACTTGATTGGTAAGAGGCCATGCATGCCTAGTTTGATGACAAGATTGATTATGATTGGGTGAAGGCCATTATATATATCAAAAGAGACAATAGATTTCCTATTTGTAAATCCATAAAATGGACTACAATGTGATCCCAAAAAGCCAAATTTATCCATTAAATGGTGCATGAATGATGCTATGTGGGAGAACTTCTGGGATCATTGGTGGATGGTTTTTGATATACCACCACACATAAATATGGAGGTCCCTTTTTATTTTATTAAAATACTATATGATGAATTTTTGCTCAGCAATAAATTTAATTATTGGAGTATGAGAGCAAACATGGGCGTAGGCAGAGGCACTCCTTAGGATAGAGAAGGAGCGAGTCAAGTAGTAGTAGGACCTTATATCCCCCCTCCTAAAATTAAACCCTTTACTCAAGTGCAACATCCAAATATTATTGTAGAGGCTGGCTCACATACCATTTGGGCCATTCACAACTTGAGTGAGAATTTGGTTGGGAAGAGTACATCATTGTTGTAGCCTCATGTTGATAATGTTGGCACTTTGACATCCTTTTCGGGTGCTCATATTTGTGTTCCCCATACTTGCATTATGTGCAAGAATTTATGCTTGGGTCCCCTTGATGAGTCTTTGGATGCATTCACATCTGAGATGGGCGATGCACCAGATGTTACCATAGGGACTGGAGCGTCTCATGGAGAGACCTCTCATAGGAGAGATGAGGAGCCATAGGTGGCATGAAATCCTCATGTTATGGTAAGACTAAATTTTTAATGTCACAACACATATTTAATTTTAAATGAATATTGTTAGTGGATAAATTATAATGAATGCACACTTATGTTTATATTTATGGTCTTGATTTATGTTTAATTGATGATAGAGGAGGATATGAGATAGGTGGAGGTTGTCATGCTCTTGACCATTTTATTTGG
Source organism: Thuja plicata (assembly GCA_018584345.1). Lineage (NCBI taxonomy): Eukaryota > Viridiplantae > Streptophyta > Pinopsida > Cupressales > Cupressaceae > Thuja > Thuja plicata. The sequence goes on along the minus strand of MU227713.1, from coordinate 2,360,784 downwards.
CCTTGACAACTCTATGACATATGTTCTCACACTCATTACTTTACCTTTTTTATTAATATACATGGTTCTCATAAATAATAACGTAATAAAAATTATATACTAATTAATATTTTCATCTTGTTTTACTCTTGCAAGTTTTGGTTACTACTAGTGGGGGGAAATGTGAAGGGATTGCAGCAACACCCATTGACAAGGGGAAGGTAATTAAGTGTTTTAGAATGATTATGCATACATACTTGTCACTTGTAAGTACTAATGTTTATTTTACAAGGTTTATTGTATAGAGGGCGATGTTTGACGATGTCTCTGCATAGGTTTGCGAGCCTAGGCTCTCAGGCATTTCATTTGGCCATAATAGCCCCATAGTATGTATTTTTCTATATTTAGTTATTTAAATTTTTGTATGAAATATACATGATTGTCATCTACGTTGTCAAATTATTTTAAGTACATATTAACTAAGATTTTATCTTTTTTGAATCTTGTAGGTAACACGTAGTGTGGGGGAGGTACATCGCTAGGGATTTATATCCTTGTTGACGCAACCAATATTGCTAGAATAAATTTTAGTAGAGGTAAGTTTTTATTTTAGTTTGAAACTATTTTGCAAATTTTTTTTTATATCAAGGATAACTCGTATCCATTTCATGGTTGTAAACATATATAGGTTGAAACTGGCACTAGTAGCAACGTCACTGTTAAGACATATGTTAGGAATCCTGACCACATGAGGAGACGTAGATCTAAGGTACATGAGAATTCAATTATAAATTTAAATTAAAATGTTCTTCAATTTGAATTTGAATTTTAATTTTCTATATGTAAAAATCATATATATTAGGCATTCTAGGTTGTAGTTTCAATTTTTTGTTTGTGTAGGATCCATTAGAGCCAAAGAATACTTCGAAGAGGTTGCACTTTGATGATCCACTAGTAGCATAGGATGTCATACAAACATTTGTAGTTGTATATATTTTGATATGCCATATGACACATTTTGAGATGGCATACGCTACATTACATCTAGACATGTACATTTTGTAGATATTTTGAGATGGCATGTGCCATATTTTGTAAAACTTTGATCGGGTTGACATTTATGCCATATTTTTATATGGAGATACATAATTTCATAAAACAATTTCATATATATAGAACATGTTTATTTTCATATTATATTGTTATGTGCAGTACATGTACTATTCATATTTGTGGAATTATTGTGTATGTTTTTGTTATGGAAGTGTTGTGGTTACTGTGTTTCAATAATTTTTTTAGTATTTGGAAATATTTGTTATGTTTCTATAATATAAATGATTTTTTTGATAAAACTAGGACCAAATTCATGTTTGCATTTATGGTTACAAAGATTAAATTATAAAAGAAAACCATGATCTCAAAGACACAATACTCTTGATCAGTAGGACATTAGGGAACAGTGGAACAAAGGTTCAAATCAGCAACCTAAAACATTCATATGACAGTGCCAACACATGGACTTGACAGCATTAGAAATCTGGGTTTGGAATACCTTCTTTATCATAGATACAAGAAATTTATACCAATAAACATAACCTCCCAATCAAAGATCACCATCAATTTTTAGATCATCAAATGGCCTATCAAAATTAGGCGGTCATCCCTAGAAAAAATGGTCGAGACTCTCTCCTTTGGACCTGTAAGGTAGAAAAATGATGTTAATAGACTAAGCGTGTTTTAATACTCAAATCACTTATCGCCTTACATTTAATTTTTAGTGTGAAGGGATAAATAAGACATTTCCCTTTATTCTCAAATACACAAAGGAAGGATCCAAATTGATCAACCCAAAAAGGATCAATGTATAAATGAATCAATCTATTGGAAATAAGAATAAAGAAGGAGATCCTAGGTTTCCCCCTTAAAATGTGTTTTGAAATGAATGTAAATGTGTGAAAGATTTAGAATGATTATGGATTTGACTTGAAATGGATAGGAGGAATGCACTAACCTTAAAGAATTACAAATATAAAGAATGCTATTTTCTAAGGTCTGTAGCCTATTTTTAAAAAAATTGAAGCCTGATCCAGAACAGAAACGTAGAGACAGACAAAACCCAGAAATATTTTTATGATCCGACACTGTCTTTAGAAAAATGTCAACCTTGACCCACAAATGTCACCCCTGAACCAATAATCTTGACCTTGACCTGCACAGGTCTGACTGAAAATTTGTTCGCGGATCTCGAAAGTTGGTCAAAAAGGGTATGCAGATTTGCCCTCAAATCCGTAGTCTTGAACCTATACCTACAAAAAAAAGAGGTTTGTTTTTTTGGGGGGAGGGGTTTTCCTTAGTCAAACCTTGATTTAGGAATTAACCTTGAAATCAATAAAATATAGAATGCTAGCAAGTAGTATAATTGAATCTAATAATGAAGCTATGATATTTAATAGATATGCCAATGTAATTCAAATGTAAGAAATTATGTAAATATGAAAGCTTGGACTCAATTAGAAGCAATAAACCTTCATGATTGTATTCTTGGAATCCACCTTGAAGGGAAAATGAATTAGTCTTAAGGATGCACAAAGGATCTTGAAGGAAGATTAGACCACCATGATGGCTAGATCTAGGATTTGAATGATGAATCTTGAATGTTTGAACCAAATCCCTTCAAAGGCTTGAAATATTGAATCATTGATCTTCAATGGAGAACTTGAATGCTTGAGAGGAAGGACTTGAACACTTTTAAATCTTGAGAGCATGTAGAACAATGGATGATTGAACTTTTTTCTTGATCACCTCTTCTTACTTGGTTGATGGTTAGAGAAAATGAGAGGAGAAAGCTTCCTTTTATATGAAACTAGGGCACAATAATCTAGAGAGGCCGACATAGGGGAATTAAATTCCAATTAGATCTATTCCCCTAGAAGAGGACCTATATTAAATATAATTTAGGATTTTCTTCTTCAGAACCCAAAACAGCCGACCCTGAAGTGGGAAAAATGAATTTTTGATGATCTTTGGTAGCCGACAAGCTTCCAGATTTGAAAGGGGGACCCAGGTCAAGGTCAAGGTCAACCCTGACCTAGGTCAAGGTTGAGGTTGACCCTAATCTAGGTCAAGGTCAACCTTGACCTAGGTCAAGGTTGAGGTTGACCCTGATCTAGGTCAAGGTTGAGGTCGACCTTGACCCAGGGGGTCAGAACCCTTGGAAAAAGTGCCAGGTGGGATAAAAGGTTCCCGGAGAGGCCCAATCAGGGTCCTAAATAGGAACAAAATTAGGAGAGAGTGTAGAAATGAGAGGATGATATTATGGTGGTCAAAAAACCCCCCAAGGAGGGATAAACATTCTTATCATGAAGTGCTTCCATTTTAATATGATACATTAAGCATCCACTTTAGCTGAAGTATCAAAATCGAACATGCTTGTAGTAAAGTTAGAAGAAAGACTCTGGTGGATCGCAATGAGGTAGAACATCACTAAGTCAAGGACATGATCTTGTAGACCAAGGTTTCTAACTCAACATACATTCATAAAAGATATGAAAGATAAATAGCAATCAATCATAGAAACATACATGATTACATAAGAAAGACGAGCAACACTATAGATAACATAGCTTCATGATCTAATCCTACTAGCATGAAAGTGAAAGAGAGAAAATAGATAGTGATTACATCACATAGTAAGATTCCCACCTTACCATGAATCACCAAGGAGGGAGATCCCAATAGGTTCACCCATAAACTATGCTTGTAATCGTAATGTGTCTTTTGTCAGCTTTTAAAAATATCCATAGATCCACATTCTTGTATCACTATGAATATTAAATGCATGTATTTTCAGGATTTAGCAACTTATGTGAGTTACCTTCCAAGGATTTAGCATATTTTAAAATGAAAAATGTGTATCTCTTCAGGATTTAGCAACTTATGTGCGTTACCTTCCAAGGAATTAGCAAAAAATGACAATAATTATGTGTCTCTTTAGGATTTATCAACTTATGTGCGTTACCTTCCAAGGATTTAGCATGTTGTAAAATGTAAACTAATGTAGAATATAGTACAAGGGAGAACCTATATATGCCCCCCTCCTTATCATGACTACCCACTAGGAAGGATAAGGAAGAGAAAAGAGGATACCTACTTCACAAGGTAAGGAGATATCTAGTTTAACAACAATATACACTATATCCTTAGCAAAGAGTATTGACCCTTACCTCTAAGAGCATAGATAATAGTGAAATGGATATGTCACTTATGGAAAAATGATCCTCAAAAAGGAAGAGATCGTATCAACAAGACCCTCACCATAGAGGAGTGCTTAGGATAAAATGTCATCTTCTAAAGAAAAGAGGGACCAAAGATTCAATCATCAAGCTCCCTGTAATCAAGAGGAAGAGGAATCTTAGGATGAACGAATCAAACTCTAACCCAAAGCAAGAGAAAGAGTTTATAAAGAACATAATTTTCAAAATAAAGAAGAGGTTATGACCTATGAAAATCACCTCTTCTATAAGATGGTATCCATAGTTAAAAACATACATCTTTATAAGGAAATAATGTTATATGATAAACAAATGCCACTAAGCTAAGGAAAGTAAATCCTTAGATAGAGGAAAAATAAAAATACCTTGCCCCCCAGGTGTGAAGGCAAGGGTTATATCAAATTATATCAAGAAATGTTGTTGTAGAAAAGAGATATCATGCAAGAAGTGAGAAAGTAACACTTGTGAGGGATAACACATTATTCAGTTTCCAAGGTGAGAGATTTATCAACCATGGAAACCCAATGTCAAACAAAAAAATAGGTTATAATCAAGGACATAGATCCTTAATTCAAAACAAAAATTTTATGTATGATTGGAAATCACATAATAGATAGATACTACTTAACCAAGGAAAAGTGGATCCTAGAAAGACAAAAGAGAAGGAGATGGAATCCTTGCCCCCCAAGCATAGGAAAAAGGATGAAAGGGGACCTATTATATTTCTCACAATACTATGCAAGACAATGAGCCCCCAAAGATTAGGCTAACATTGTTTACATAATACGGAGTTCCATTATAGGAACATACATGTTATTTAGAGAAAATAGGATTGAAATACAACTCATTGCCACATGATATATAAATAACTTTACTATCAATGAGCTGCCTAATCTTATAATGTAAAGCTTGAAATTCATTAGAGTGATCATGAAATCTATGATAGGAACAAAAGGGAAGAATCTTCAAGTATAGAAAATGTTTCTTTTTGTGTTTAGGTCTAGTAATTATCTTAGCACAAAGGATTTTAGGAAGAACAACCTCTTGGTCAAATTCCTTCATAGGGTCATCATTTTTTGAAATGTTATTTGAGATGTTGGTAACATTGCTATGTTGTTAAAGGGTTTCGGGGTCCCTTCAAAACCTGTTTTTACCGTAATCAAAAACATTTCTATGTTGTTTAGGATTAAATTTCAATCCATAAGAATTATCATGCCCCTCATTCTGTAAGGGAATTTGAATTCCCTATTTATGCTTAGCACATTCTTGACTATGGAATCCTTGTTTAACTAGTAAATGATAACCATGACCATAACAAGAAGCCATATGAAAAGAAGTCAATGGAACTTCAGTAGTCACTATGTCATCATTAGTATGTTTGATAGATTCATAAGAAGTTAAAATAAAGGGATACATCCTAGGAGAAGATAGGGTAGGAGCTTGATTTTCCATATTTAATCACTAAGAGGGAGAGCATTAAGGGAATTTTGTATCATTTTTCGGTGATGCCTCATTACTAGAAGGATTGTTATCTTCTTTTTCTAAAAATCCTACATAAGGGGAGTGTGTTTTAGAAAAATATTCACCATCATGTATGAATATGTCATCCATTAATAAATCACCCTCTTGTATCAAAGCATCTTCACTAGGAGGAGATAAATCAATGTCTTTATCCAAGGGTTCATCCCAAAAAGTAGAATCACCCATAATGGCTTCATGAGGAAGAGAGCAATCAACATCAAAATCCAAAGGTTCATCCCAAATAGGAGGATTATCCTCCCTATCAATAAAGAACATTGTAGGAGTGCCTAAAGCTTGATCCCTAAAGGGGGAAGAATTATATTCTAAATTAGGCTCATAGAAAAGACATGTATTAGGAGAAGAAGTAACATATATCCTTAACTCACTTCTGTGGTAAAGGTCAATTGAAGAGATTGTAGAGGAGGATAAAATATGAATAGGATCAATGGATATCTTATTCTAACAAATTTCACCCTCACTTCCATGTACCTCATTAGGGGATCTATCCTCTTTAGCAACAAAAGCCTCATCAAAGTATTCAAAACAAAAATCATACATGTTGAACACAATGAAAAATGTAAATATTTTTTATTTTTAAAGAAATTTTGTGATTTTTATGAATTTTGAAATATAAATGCAAGAGAATAAAAGATAACATACTTCTATATGCATGCAAAATCTAATATGAAATGCAACTCTAACACCAGAAAGAAAGAGTTGTCTATCGCAGGTTCACCAAAATGTAAGGTAGAAATATGATGCTAAAATACTAAGAGTGTTTTAATACTTAAATCAGTTATCACCTTACATTTAATGTTTAGAGTGGAGGGATAAATAAGAAATTTCCATTTATTCTCAAATGCACAAAGGAAGGATCCAAATTGATCAATCCAAAAAGGATCAATGCATAAATGAATCAATCTATTGGAAATAAGAATAAACAAGGAGATCCTAGGTTTCCCTCTTAAAATGTGTTTTAAAATGAATGTAAATGTGTGATAGATTTATAATAATTAAGAATTTGATTTGAAATGGATAGGAGGAATGCACTAACCTTAAATAATTGAGATCTGAAGAATGCTATTTTCTGAGGTCTGTAGCCTGTTTCTGAAAAATGTGAAGCCTGATTCAGAACAGAAACACAGAGATGAACAAAAACCATAAATATTTTTATGATCCAAAAAAATCTTGGGAAAAATGTCAACCTTGAACCAAAAATGTCACCCCTGACCCAATAATCTTAACCTGCACAAGTCCGACAAAAAATCTGTTCGTGGATCTAGAAAGTTGGACGAAAAGGGTATCTAGATTTGCCCTCAAATCCATAGTCCTAAACTTGTACCTGCAAGAAAAAGAGGTTTGTTTGTTGGGGGGAGGGGTTTTCCCTAGTCAAACCTTAATTTAGGAATTAACCTTGAAATCAGTAAAATATAGAACACTAGCAAGTAGTAGAATTGAATCTAATAATGAAGCTATGATATTCAATAGATATGCCAATGTAATTAAAATGTAAGAAAGTATGTAAATATGAAAGCTTGGACTCAATTAGAAACCATAAAAGCCCATGATTATATTCTTAGAATCCACCTTGAAGGGAAAATGAATTATTATTGAGGATGCACAAAGGATCCTGAAGGAAGATCGCACCACCATGATGGCTAGATCTAGGATTTGAAAGATGAATCTTGAATGTTTGAACCAAATCCCTTCAAAGGCTTGAAAGCTTGAATCCTTGATCTTCAATGGAGAAATTGAATTCTTGAGAGGAAGGAATTGAACACTTTTAAATATTGAGAGCATGTAGAATAATGGATGCTTGAACTTTTTGCTTGATCACCTCTTCTTACTTGGTTGATGGTTAAAGAAAATGAGAGGAGAAAGCTTCCTTTTATATGAAACTAGGACACAATCTTCTAGAGAGGATGACATAGGGGAATTAAATTCAAATTAGACCCATTCCCATAGAAGAGGACCTATATTAAATATAATTTTGGATTTTCCACTTTGGAACCCAAAATAGCCGACCCGAAAGTGGGAAAAATGAATTTTTGATGACCTCCCGCAGCTGACAAGCTTCCATATTTTAAAGGGGGAACTAGGTCCAGGTTGAAGTTGACCCTAACCTAGATCAAGGTCAAGGTTGACCCTAACCCAAGGGGTCAGAACCCATGGAAAAAGTGCCAGGTGGGATAAAACATGCCCAGACAGGCCCAATTAGGGTCCTAAATAGGCATACAACAGGAGAGAGTGCAAAAACGAGAGGATGATATGTGTTGGAAAGTGACATTGCAAGAAATTGTTATTTTTGTCATTCATGTCAAACCTTTACTGGTGAGACTATTGCTGTCTATTTGAGTACCATATCTATTGTTGATGGAGAAGATTTAACAAGAAGACCAAGTGAATTGTTGAGTTAAGGAAATTCAAAGGGTATTTGATCAGTTGGCACTCTGGAAAAGTAATTTGTTGCTTATCTTTCAAAGATAGTTTTTCTAGTTGTTCTGTGTCGAGCAAGTTTGGCTTGTGCTGAGCAAAGTTGCTTCTGACAAGCAAAGTTGCTTGTGCAGAGTAAATTTGTTCGTGACGAGCAAAAAGTTGCTCGATGCCGAGCACCATTGAAATTGCTGAGTGAAAATAATGATGTTGGCCAACTTACAGTAATTGGATTAATGATGAGATTTGAGATCTCTGGCTGACTTAGTTGATTTTATTAGGATATGTAATGTTAATTAAAGATTAATCTATGTCATTTAATGTATGGGTAACCGTAATTAATGCATGGTTTCATTATTTAATTAGAGACTACTTTGGAGAAGTAAATGTAATACAAAGATGGAATGATCCATTGGATCTGACCTAACCTAAGATCTACGATCTTGTTTAAGCGGAAAAATATTTATCTGACCTAGACAGAGAGGTATATGATAACCTCAGGGGTTATTCATTGTGGAGTGGATGAATGTATGTGTATGCAAAAGGTTTTCATAGTTGATTTACTATTTGGCATGATCTAGCAGAGAAGGCAAAAGGAAGAAGTAGAAAGTTGCATGTGTGATTGCTTGATGAATTTCCAAGTAGATCAGAAGGTTGAAATGACAATGCAGGCTATCCAGTAAGTCAACATCAGAGCTGTAATTGGATCTGAATTGCAAAGTAAGTTGTATGTACCAGATCACAAACTATTGATTACTTTCTTACCATTGTATCAGTTAAATCCTTTAACAAGGTTGACTTAATAGTCATTTGTATAAATCCTCTAACAAGGTGACATTCATATTGGAATGTTCTAAGTCCTCTAACAAGGCCACTCCTGACAGGGTGATTAAATCCTTTAACCAGGTCACACCTAGCAGTGTGTTATTGTAATCTTTAATAGGGCTGGCTCCTCGCAAGGCATCACTTCAGAAGAGTGAAAACTTGGTAGTATGTTACTGGTGGTTTTTTCCATATTGGGTTTCCATGTTAAATAATTGTGTCAACTTGTCTGAATGCTTATAGTTTTCTTTACTATTATGTTACTACAAGCTGATTTCAATTGACAGTAAACTGCATGATTAAAGTTGTTGATTTATGCTACTACTACCGAGTAGATCTGAAGTACAGAAAGTTTTATTTTCTACATCTATACCTGAGGATAACTAATTCACCACTCCCCTCTCAGTTATTCTAAATTAATTCTAACAATTGGTATCAGAGTATTGGTCTCCTGAAAATAGTTTGAAGGTACTTGGAGCAAAAAGATCAAGATGTATAAGAAGGAGGTTCCCAAGTTGAACAAAGATAACTTCCTTGCATGGAATAGCTTGATGAAACTACATTTGGTTGGTATTGGAGATGATTCTAAGTGACTTATTGAACATGACTATGTACCACCTACTACTCCTCTCTCAGCTCTACAACTAAGAGAAAAGAAAGAGCACAATCAAGCAGTGTTGGAGATCACCTCCTCATTGAGCTATTCAGAGTTTGATGATATAAAGAGCTGCATAAATGAAAAAGAGATGTGGGACAAACTTGCAACTGTCTATGGTGGAGACACAAATGTGTTGAGAACTAAATTAGAAAGTCTAAGAGGTAAGTTTGATGAGATGAAAATGCAAGAAGGTGAAAATGTCATTCAGTACTATGGTAGAATAAAATAAGTTGTAAATTCCATTAGAGGGGCTAATGGAACAATTGACAAGAACACTATTATGAGAAAGGTAATAAGAAATTTACTTCCTGTATATGCTATTATATTTTCTGCAATTCAAGAATTGAGATGTACTCCTAACAATAATCTGAATCTGAAAAATCTGATAGGCAGACTCACTGCATTTGAAATGTCAAATTATGATAACTATAATCCACAAGGGATTGATTCTGCCTTTAGATCAAAACTGGTTCTCAATAAATCTAAGAAAGGAAAGAAACATGTAGACAGTGACAGTGACACTTTTGATGACGATCTTGAAGAACTTGAAGCACTCATGGAAAAAAGGCTTTCCAAGGGTAAAGGAAAATACAGAGGTAAACTTCCTATTATTTGTTTTTCATGCAACAAAGTTGGTCATATAGCTACTAGATGTCCTGACAAGAATGAAAAAGATGAAAGAAAGGACAATAAATACAAAGAGTACAAAGATAGAAAGGATGACCGAGACTTCAGGAAATATAAGGACTACAAAGACAAAAGGTAAGAAATCTTGTTATATTGCTGAAGAAACTTCTGACAATGACACTAATAATTCTGATGACAATGATATAGAAGTTGTTTATGTTGCAATGAAAGAAGATTCTGATGATGATGAGAAAAATGTACTAATATCTTATATGAGCAAAAATGATCATTGGATCATTGACAGTGGTTGTCCCCATCATATGACTGGTGACAAAGATAAGTTTGAAACCTTAAACCAATGTAAAGGAGGATATGTAAAATTTGGTAATGATTCACCATGTCTTATCAAAGGTAATGGATTGATTAACCTAACTAACAAAATCAGATGTGATGATGTGTATTGGGTTGATGATCTTAAATATAATTTGTTGAGTGTTGCACAGTTGAACAATTCTGGTTACAAAGTTGAATTCCATCATAGAAAGGCAAAGATCTATGATTCTACTGGAGAATTAGTTGGAAGTGGCGATCAGACTAAAGGTAACTTATTTTATCTAGATTTATCTGAAGAAACATGTTTGTTTGCATAGTACAATGATGTTTGGTTATGGCATAAGAGGTTGTGTCATGTGAACTTTGATAACTTAGTAAGCATAAGTTGTCATGCCCAAAACTAGGGCAAAACACACATACAAATTTTTTTATTTTTATTTTTTTAAAATACGCACGTGCAACCCACTAACATGGATGTAATTGAGGTAATGTGCTATCACGATAAGAGTAGTATTTGAATTGCAAGGTATATTCATAAGTTAAATTAGGGATACATCACCTATAGAGGTAAATTAGAACATTAACTAGCCATACGGATTATGTAAATAACTGGATTGGTTGATTTAGCCCTAGGTCCAAGTTTTAATATTCGTATAATTATCAGGATGATATTCTATTGTGGGGGGGTCATACGTTGAAATAGGTTGTCCTAGAATTCACGTTGTTTCCTAACCTAGTTACAACTTAATCAATAAAATTCTAGTCTCCAATAACTTTCGACAATTAACCACCAGATAGAAATTCAATAACAAACCCAGACCTAACCCTTATTCCTCTAACCATAATTAAACCTCATTATACAATTCTCCATAACTATATTCCTAAAAATTTCTTGATAAATATTAATTTGATTACAATTAGAAGATTTACATAGATCTCTAACCTTTCAATACGCATAGGCAACATACTTTAATTAATTGACGTTAACATCTATCTAAGTATTTCACATAGAAACTACAGCTGTAATTCAATACTAACTATACAATAAATAAACTTTATCTAAATATAATTTCATGATTTTAATAACAAAAGAATTAACTCCGTAACATA